>KZ538490.1:87105-135942 GCA_000934665.2 Catajapyx aquilonaris | reverse complement strand
ACGTGCCATGTTGCTGGTGTCTGAGGTGGCACTGATATGTGTGACGTCGTGTGAAGGACGATATATGAAAAGGGCCAGCAAGGACATCGTCTTTGAGACAGTCATTGCACCTGAGCGAATTAATTTGACAAAGCGCGCGCTGTGAGCGAATTGTCCTGCAACTTGTGACGCATTTTGTACTCTCATTAACTTTTTAACTACAGTATGTAAACTAGGGTCCCCATTTTTAACCATCCAGTGGCTAAATACTGCCTTTGTCTGTGGAAAAATCCACGACATTGTATCTTCAATAATTTCGCGCATTGGTGGGTTTCTGCTCATCTATGGTGCAAATGTTCAGGGTGAGCGAATTACCATGCAGTTGGGCAAGTACCTTCTCAAAATCGATCAAATTTTTCCGTTGGGTCCACAGCTCCTGGACTGTTGCGAAACTTGAGAGTCGCCAAACGAAGCAACACGTCCGTACAGTTGCAGTGGGACGATCCGATCATAAGCAACGGGATCATTCGCAAGTACATAGTCCGCTACCAAGGTCCTGACATCCCAAGCAATTCCAGTTACAACGAAACTGACTGCCACAGTAAAGAGTTGTCCATCACGAATTTGGAGCCTGCGACTACGTATAAAGTGAATGTGTCAGCTTTCACTGTGGCAGAGGGCCCTCAACTTGGTATAAGTGCCCAAACTTCGTCTGATGGTACGCATCTTCAAAACCATGCAGAGAAACTATCAAGCCATTAGATATGACTGAATCACACTATCCTCCCCGCACAGTTAAACCTGAAGGATCCAACTTACTGACCATTATAATCGGATGTTCCGTGGCAATTATAGTAGTCGCAGCGGTAATTTCCTCCGCTCTGATGTACCGCAGGAAGCTTCGAAAAAGGTAAGTGACGCGCCAATATTTTCAGTGTGTTCTGTGTCGATCACTATTGTAACCACTGCACATACTCTAGGTCCGAAGAAACGTCTCTCGTCTCAAACACTCGAAGACGCCAGTTCATAGACGAGCAACGAGCCATAGACATCGATCACTTCGAGACCAATTTTAACTTGCTAATGGATCAAAGTGACACCCTCTTGCTGGATGAATATGACAGGCTGCAGCAAGTGTGCTGTGCTTTTGATTACACCATGGATGTAGCAAGTAGGCCAGAAAATGAGCCCAAGAACAGGGACAAGGAAGTTCATCCATGTAAGTCACAATGTTATTTCCATGCACTGTAACACGTGAGATGATGCGGTGAATGCTTGTTGCTTGCAGATGACAAGGACAGGGTCAAGTTAACACCTAATCCTGCTGAATCATCAGATTACATCAATGCTTCATACATTGAGGTTATAACACTGCTGTGGAGGAAACATAAAGATTTGTCCAACTGACAATGTTACACATTTCCAGGGGTACAGTGGGGAATTTGAGTACATAGCAGCTCAGGGACCAAACCGAGCAACGTGCGAGGATTTCTGGCGGATGGTGTGGCAAGAAAAGGTCAAGCTGATAATTATGCTGACAGAATGCTTCGAAAGGGGAAAAGTAAGCCACTAATTAAATTGATCGCTCACAAGTATGAGGGAATCATATTTCTACTTCCAGGGAAAATGTCACCAGTACTGGGATGATGATAAGGTAGACTACGAAGACATTGTTGTTAAAACTTTAAAATCTGAGAAAAGTGGTCCTTACGTGAAGCGCACATTCTCAGTTAGACGGGTGAGTATACAAATTGTCCCTAACTTTTAATTGGCATTTTCACATTAATACACTGATTCCAGTCGAGTTCAATATACAGAGGAGAGTACCGAACTGTGACCCAGTTGCAGTTTTCACTGTGGAACAACGACGACTGCCCCGTGGACAACAGAATCTTGCTATTGTTCATCAGAGAGGCTAGAAAAGCAATGGATAAGAGAGTTCTAACACTAGTCCACTGCAGGTGAGACACTGATGCAGCGAGAATCAAGATACTGAGTAATGGGTATTAAACAGGTTCAAAATGGGTTTAAAACAGGTGAATTGGACTGGGATGACGATCCCTGTCCATGACTCTTATGACTGCCTGTTAGTCACTAAAAACATTGTTCCCCAGGCAAGGGGCATGATGGCACACGCAGAGAATTTTCAAATAATTTCTAGTGGATAGCATATCTAAAATGCAAACATGTGAAAATATCACAAAGGCCTATATATGCTCAAATGTCTAATATTAATATAAAAATTACAGTGAAAAAGTCTTAACTGGCATCAGGAAAAAAATGAAGTGTAAAATGACTGTGTACCATCATTCTAGCCCCGGTCTCCCCTAATATTGAAAGCACAATTTTTTTATTTTTTATTTATTTCAGTTCTGGTGTTGGCCGCACCGGAGTGTTCGTAGCTGCAGACATCCTTTTGCAACAAGCTTTGTATGAGCAAAAGGTCAACATATTTGAAACTGTGGTGGCGCTTGCCAATAACAGAGCCAAAATGATCAGAACCATGGCACAATTTGCACATATATACAAGTTCATGAATCATGCATTGCAAGATACAGGCTTCCGCCAAGAAATGTTGGATAACCAGAATATATCGATTGAATAAAATTACTGTACATAATTATTAAAAGTGGATGTTACGAGTTCCTGCTCTACAATGAACAATATTTGTTATAAAAGCTTCATAATGTTGAAAATACAACATAACTTACCCTCTTCTCTCCGTAGTAATTGGTGGACATAATTATGATGGCACATTAAATTTTTGACATGAAATTTAACACTATTACTGCTCAAGTGTCAAGAAAGAGGGCTGATCCATCAACCTAATATTAGCAACTAGCCTAATACTGTTGATCACAGAGTGGAACAGTGGTGTAGTGGTTAGAGCCACAGCCTTCCCCCTCTGAGGTCTCGAGTTAGATCCTCGGATCGGACAGATGACCCTTATGTGGAAAGAGTTTGGTTGGGTTCTCTCCATGTTCGCGTGGGATGGTGCCTCAAGTGATGATTGGCTAGCTTCAACAAATCAGCGCCTACCACCTGGAAGGGCCCGGGTAGTCTATTCTTTCCCCTATATCGGTGCTTCCCAATCTTTTTCACTGGCGACCCAAGAAAATCTTCTTGTCAAATTCATGAGCCCTACTTCCAATTCAACCCTGCCCCCCTCAGTGGTAGTCAATGACACCTTTACTCTTGATGACACTAATCGCTAAATTAACACATCTTGTCATTTACCCTTTGATATGGAACGATGTCTTGTTCAATCTGCCCATTGTGGCATTCCTGCAAAATTAGCCAATGCCATCAGAAGCAAAGAGCTCCCAAGCAAAAGCAGCTATATCCGACCATGGGAAAAAATTAGTTTGAGGTGGCATTGGGTTCTCCATGATGCCCTCTATATCATGTTACGCAAAGATGGTGTGGCACAGGCGGCACAGCCACATCAAAAGTGGTTGAAAGTCAAGTGGCTCCAAAAATGCGTGTCCCAAGCAAAACCAGCTAGAGCTTAAAATTATGGTCATATTGTAATGCAATAAGACAGTGGTACCATGATGATACACAATGATATTTATGAAAGGGTGTGTAAAATAATTTTTCATAATGTAAATTGTGTTTAATTTTGTCTTTTTCCGTATCTCTGTGAAACATTCACATGAGCAGTGGAAGAGTTATTTGAAAATCACTTTGTTTTAGATCGTGACAGTTTCCTATGACGCTGGCCCTGAAAAATTAACACAAGAAAATTAGTTGAAAACATAGGCACTGTAGAGACGCCTAGAACTTAATCATTGGACCTGTAATTATCTGTAGTAAACTGAGTACAGTGCAATTTAAAGTGAATTTTGTTTGGCAGGGGGCAGTAACTGGCCACTATCGCCATTAATTATGACTTTATGAGATAGGTTCTCACAGTTCCACACATTCAGAAATACTCCAGCACTTTACAGATCTTTCAGTTATTTAGTGGAATTTTTAACATCTGCTCTGTCATAGATTAACAGGAACCTATGTTTCTTATTTGGTATGCAGTACTCTTGTAAGCAAAGGTGAATTTGTCCTGTGTTTCTGACCAGCAAAGTTAGTCCCCCAAAACTCTCACTATTTCCTCAATTTAATGCCCCTACTCAAATGTGTGCATGTAATAACAGAAGTCATCATGATGCAGGTAATTGATTTAGGATTGTCTTTTATACCCCAGGTGAGTTGCAGTGTAAATTTTCATCTAGTTGAAGGTAAAGTAGGCTCCACTAAGTACTTTCTCCTACTTGATAAGAAACATCCCATGTTTCTTTCATGCAAACAATGCTATATTATTTTTTCAGACAAAGTGCCATCTAAATTATGAGACATTCTGACCAGCATTTCACATACTCACATCCAGAACGCTGATCATCCCTTCGTCTCCTTTCTCCTTCGCCAGATCCAGGGCCGTCTTTCCATTGCCATTCTTTACCATTGAGCTGGCTCCCTTTGATATAAGGAAGCGGGCAAGATTCACATTATCAGTCCTTGCAACAATGTGAAGAACAGTCTGACTGTTCCACCCTGCATCCTTCACATTTGCTCCTTTTTTGAGAAGGAGCTTCACTATATCTGTGTGTCCTCTCATTGCTGCACAGTGAATGGGTTGGTCACCTTTCAAGTCCTTCAAATTCACAGTCGCTCCTTCTTTAATTAGCAGCTGACATACAGGCAGATGACCTGCCCGAGCTGCCCTATGGAGAGCAGTCCAACGCCATCCACCCTGTTCGTCCACCCTCCATTTTTCTCTCATCAGGTACTTCACCACTTCCAGCTTACCCTCTTTGGCAGCAATATGAATCCCATTGTCTCCACACTCAGTTTTTATGTCTTGCAACGCTTCCACTCCTTTCTCCTTCACAGCTTTTCTCACTTCGTCCATGCAACCATCTCGGCAGGCCTGAAGAAAATCCCTTTGCTCCTGTGGGTATTAGCACGATTTTTTGTTAGTTACATGACTGTACTTCTACCGAGATAAGTGCAAACAAAACATTTCTTGGGCCTGAAAAAACATTTCGGCATGAGAGTGAATACCTTGCACTTCAGAATTGAGCTGACATGCTCGACTCAAACACCTCTCCTTCAGAGCTGCACTCAATTGGAAATGGGCATGCAAGATTTTAATTTATAAGAGTGTGAACTAAATACTGAAACGCACAGTGTAAATCAATCAAGTATAGACACCTTTACCTTGTGCTCTCGGAACTCCTGTATGATAGGAGTATTTTCTATCTTAACAGCCAGCTCCTCTGGAGTTTCTTCATAGTCATCTTGCTTCTTTGGGTCTGCACCTCGACCGAGAAGAAATCTCACCACATGATGCTGGTCATTCCACACTGCCAGATGCAAAGGTGTCTGGCTGGAATAAGCACCTTCAGCTTGATCTACCATTGCTCCTTGGTCAATCAGGAACTTGACAACATCCAGCTGGCCCATCCAAGCAGCAAAATGCAACCCGGTCCACCCACAGTCATCCTTCACCTCATTAACGTCCAGTCCCTTTGCCACTACCCAGTCTGCCACTTTCGCTAAGCTCCCCTTCTTGCAGGCATCTAAAAATTCCTTAGCTGGATTCACCTAAATAAAAATAACTGGTGATTTGTTATTTCCATACATTTTTATGCCTAAAGAAAAAATGTGCACACAAGATATACCTCTAATACATGTACGACCGCAGCCTTTTCAACTTTCTTGGCCCAGTGAAGTGGAAGATTTCCATCAGCATCTTCAGCCAGGGTATCTGCTTCCTTCGACATGAGGAAGAGGACAACATCCAAGTGGCCGTCTAATGCAGCCCTGTGGAGTGGAGTCTGATTATTCCATCCTCGGTCTTCCGTCTTTGCACCCTTTTCCAAGAGCAACTCGACAATTTCCACGTGACCTCCAGCTGAAGCTGAGTGAATTGGCTGATCACCATTGCTGTCCCTATCCTTCACAGCCGCCTCATCTTGAGCTATCAATATTTCACATGTAGAGAGGTGGCCATATTCAGCAGCTCGATGAAGTGGTGTACATCCCAACCAACCCTTCTGCTTTACATCCCATCCTGCACTCAACAAGTACGAAACCACTTGATCGCGTCCTTTGCAGGAAGCATGGTGGATCCCACTGTCGCCCAAATTATCCTTCCACTCCATGAGTTCTTCAATGTCCTTTGTCTCCACCTTGTTCTTTACCACCTTCAACAAACCTTCTCGGCAGGCATACAAGAATTCCTCCTTCACCTTGGAAAGAAGAAATATTACAATTTTTGTAACTGCTATTCAAAAATTTTAGAAGGTATTTTGTATGCTCAACATATAACAATGTTAACAAGTCCAATCTGATGAGTTCTATACAAAACAGACACATTCAAAGTGATTTTCTCCAGAAAGCACTAAATGTTGGTCATAAAGTAACTTAATGGTAATATCACCTTTTCTTTGGCATCGCCTCTCTCGTGCTTCAATCCACATGTTACAACCAGCTTCTCCTCCTCCTGAATGACTTGAGCAAGTGACACATGTCCTTCGTCCTTGGCCAACTGAGCAGGTGTCTCATCATAATCGTCCTTTTTCCTAGGGTCTGCTCCTTCATCCATAAGGAGACGCACTACAGGTTCATGGCCATTCCATGATGCCAAGTGCAATGGAGTCTGGCTGGCATATGCTCCATCCCTGTGATCCACTTTTGCCCCTTGCTCAAGCAGGAATTCAACAACGTTCCGGTGGCCCATCCAAGCAGCGAAGTGAAGGCCAGTCCAACCACAGCCGTCCTTTGCTTCATTTACATCCAGCCCCTCTCTTTCCACCAACTCTTTCACCTTGATCAAACGGCCTTTCTTGCACGCATCTAGGAAGTCAGCTACCGGATCCACCTGCAATGTAACATGTGTATTGTACTCATTGGAGTAGTAAGTCATTTTACGGACCATTGTTTTTCAGTGCTTACACTACAATGAGGAACGGCAAATCTGTTGGAAAATGTTGGACTATTTCACTCACAGTTTGTCTTTGATTCGCATACTCCTCTCTCCGATTGAAGCCAAAGCGACTTGAGGTAGATGGCTGCGAGTCCTGCTGCATGAAAGTGTGAGTGGCAGATATTTCATCCTCACTCTCCTGGTTCTGGCTATAATCATCGTCATTCCCGTCTTCATCTGTGGGGTCAGGTGAAGTGTCGTCATGCAAGGACCCATCGTTTGATTGATGTTCTAGTGATGGGGATGAGCGACTTTGCGAGGGAGGAGTGCCATGGGCCATGTCGTCTTCATCTATGGGATCAGGCGTATTGTCATCTTGTGATGACCCAGCATCTGATTGATGCTCTGGTGGCAGGGATGAGTGACTTTGCTTGGCAGAAGTGTCATGTGTCATGTCATCATCATCAATGGCATGTTGTTTCTTCAAGTTCCTTCTTCTGGATGCTGAACCTGACCCTGACTGATTCTCAGTAGAATTACTTCCTTTCTGGGGGGTTCAAATGAAAATAGTTATTTACTTCACTAACAACTCCCAAAATGAATAATTACCCTCACCTCAATCAAATCAGCTACATTGGAAAGCCCCAGTGTTTTTGCATAGTCCACTGGAGTCATCCCATCAGCATCCTTCTCCGTTTTATCCGCCCCTTGTGACAGAAGAAAGTCAACCGCTTCACGATGTCCTCTCCGTGCTGCATGATGCAGAGGTGTTTGACCTTTGTAGCCTTTGTCCGTCAAGAGAGCCCCACTTTTGAGAAGAAGTTCAATAACTTCAGCGTGGCCCCCATGCGAAGCCCTGTGGATGGGTTCATCTCCATTACTGGCCTTCACCCGCACTTTTGCTCTTGCTCGAATGAGAACTCGGCATGTGGACAGGTGGCCGTGCTGGGCTGCGTGGTGCAGTGCAGTGAGGCCAAAAGACCCTTGCTGATCAACCGGCCATCCCTTCCTCATCAGGAATGAAACAACTTCTGCCCTTCCTTCTTTGGCTGCAACGTGTATTCCACTGTCTCCACCATCCTTCTTCTCCCCTGCCAGCTGCCCAATACCAGTTTCTTTGACCACTTTCTTTACAGTTTCCAAGATTCCCTCCTGGCATGACGTAAAAAACTGTAGCAAAAATATTTGTACAACATGGATTATTAAAAAATTAAAATGTTTTGAAGCACAAATGCATAGCTGATGGAAGCTGTTTCATAAGAGTACGCAGGGGTCGAATCGTAAATCTTTTGTTTACATGCAAAGTTTGCATTCCAGACTTTCATCTGGAGTCCATTACTTACTTGGAGTGCTTCATTTTTAATAACTGAGATTAGCAATGTTAAGAATCAAGACCAACTCGAGTGAAAACCTTGCACTCCATGGCTCACTTTGGAGTGCAAGTAACCATGTTGGAGTGCAAATTGCACCTTTGCATCCAAATATTTCGACCCCTGGAGTACAACATCCATTTTAACATGGCTGGTATGGAATGAGTCATAAATATGCTGCATTATAACACCATTCCCATGCATTTCAATTCCTTTTCAAAATAGAATGTAAGTGAGGCTGGAATTAAGCCTCCTGCTCGTTATCATGCTAGTTAAGTCACACATTTGTCAATATGGTAATGTACAGAGCGACTCACCTCCTCTTTCACTTCTTCATCCATTTCCAGAGCCTAGTCGGTTCGCCTAATGGTATCTGATAACTATGATGATAATCTTGCCATATAGGCTATAAGCTGGATTTGTTCAACCAACACTTTGTATGGTGATTAACTCTAAGTTGTGGTAAGTATTGACAGGCAACCGTGCCCAATTCATCAAAATCAGTGGTACAAGTCCACACGTCTCAATTATTGCTGCTCATCAGTAGTATGTCCAGAAAATAATGTGAACTTATCGTGCTATAAAGTGAAGCTTACACTGTTTATGTGGCTTCCAAGATAAGCTCCCTGTAATGTGTGCGAAGAAAGGTATTATCTGTGTGCTTTCCTTATCTTAGCAAGAGTTATATCACAAAACCGGAATTCTGCATGGTGGGGCTCAAAATTCCCATAAGCTGCAACTAGTAACTTTCACATTACACCAGAAATTACATGAGAAAATTAGGCTGTTTGAGCAAAATCCCACACTTGCATCAAAGGAAATTATCATTTGCATGGCATGTAACGCTGCAGATTCGAGAAGGCCCAAAGTCTCTTGTATTTAGGTTAAGAGTGAGATGGGATTACAACATGGCAGTTGTGGTCGGACTGTAATCTAATTCTAGGGTTGGCACTGATCTAATATTATAATTGCACATGATTTTGCCTAATCACTTTCGCTAAGGAATCATTTACACGATGAAGTTACAAGGTCTGATTACGCAAGTGGCAACCTCAGACTTTGCTCATGAGTGACCAATGCTACTTTAATTAATCGGCTAGTTCCAAAATCACCAATTGCATATGTTAACTGCAAAATATGTCCATAATAGAGTGTGTTGCAATATAATAACTTTAAAGGCATTGCCATCAACAAATTATCTTGCACAATAATTTTCCATGCGGTATACAAAAAGGTTGTAGGCAACATGATTGTATTTGGTGAGCTATTATTTTCTGATGTAATAAGCACTGTAGTCTACAGTCTCTTTATTTTATGAATTATGTCATGCGTGGCAAGTTTTTTCCAGGAGTGACAGTACAATACACATGCTCCAAGAAACCAGACCAAAATGTTAGTGACTCTGACTACTTTTCAGATGCAGCATAACGCCCACGTTAGTTCACATGACACCACATCCAGATCCGTTAGCGGCAGAACAGCTTCGGGTAGACATTTAGTGATGGGGATGGGGGAGCAAGGGGAGCGAAAAGAATGTGAAGGAGAAATAAGTGAAGGGACAACCTCCATTTTTATTTCTTTACTGTCTTGGTTTCTATTCCGTTTCACAGCAAAGTATGTTACAATATAGTCTATGATGCAAGTTTGCGGACCAAAGTGGAATGGACCAAAACCAGAAAGCAAACCAAACGGGTTGCTGTCCTTTACTGAAAAATATAAAGCGTTTGAAACTGTCCGATAATGATACTCTCTGGATCAAGTTACCTCCACACTATTTAATCCCCATCAATTTTTCTTTCTTATTGTTGATGTTGTTGATGTTGTGTGTGTGTGTGTGTGTGTTATATGTTCATTTGGGAGATGCTGACAGACCAAACCTATAATACTGTATTGTACGGCACAAACATGGTGCAAAACACGTGCCACGTATATCTTGGCCGTTGGAAATGTGGTGTACTTGTTTTTGTTTGTCTCCTTATCTCTTTTATTTTTTTCAATATATATTTATACGGCACATCTTCCCTTTTGACAAGGAGTCCAGTACACATAAAATGTCTTCAGGAGGTGACTGGCAGGGCTGTTTTTATGTTTTCATATTTTTTTTAAAACAGTACGTAACTACCTTCGAGAAGAAGTGCCGCGGTGCATCATCATCAATCACCTCAGAAAAAGGGCACTATGGCGGAGAAGACAGCACACACAAATTCACTATTGCACAATGTGACTGATATACCTACAAGGGTCTAAAAGTGTAAGATTACTCTTGCAAAACTACGGATTTGATAACCTTGAAAACGTAGAGTCCAATATTTTTCCCTCTTCTTTTTTCCCCCCTTCTCTCCCAGCAACAAAGAGCCATATGATTATTCTTTTTTTTAAACTCCTTATTTTTCGTGTAAACTTTTTCCCACAGTGTGTCTGCAATAAATTATTTTTACACCCCCAAAAATCAGGGGGCAAAAAAGAGCATAATATTACGTCTTCTTTTCAATGATACATTGTTGTTGTTATATTTTTGGGCGTCTCTAGCAGGGATAATTATTATGTGTCGCTGTGAGACCTTGTTACCGTGTTTGGTACCACTGGACATTGGTCATCTGTACAAGGTTCTTCGTCATACTACTCACTCCCCACGTGTCAATTGAATCTCCCCTTCTAAAATGCAATATGCACTTTAGAGCACTTGTCAAATTTCGACAATTTTTTTTTTTGTGGACAATAATAAAGCTCTTAATTTTTCACACATTACAATTCTTTTTAGCTTCAGAACTAAAATGGTCCAAGATAAAAAAAGAAAGAAAAAAAATGGCTGTACCTGCATGAAAACATATATAACTTACACATGATATGTCATCAAGATACACTCCACACACAAAAAGTGTTATTGCACGATACACACGCGAAAAAGAAACAGGAAATATCTGAAGAGGTTCAAAAGTTGCCTTTGTGACTTCAACTGGGCAGTTCCTTAAGTATCTTACTTTGTACATTTATTTATTATTTGTCATCGAAACCAGACTTTCCCTACAGGCTTATATACAACACTTATGTCCTCACTTGGGTTTGGGGCAGGGAGCAAGGGGGGAGGGGTCCATCTTCACAGAAGGTCAAGGGTCAAGGGATTAATCTGGGGGGCACAGGGCTACGTTAAGCCAATCTTTCCACCTCGCTGAGTATCATCGAAGGGGGAGAAAAAAAAAAAGTTACAGCTCTTCAGATGTTTCCCATTCTAGGAACCATTTGTACATTTTGTGCACTCAGTAGGGTTTTTGTGAGACTAAAATCTGAATCAACACACGATTCCCTCTTAAGATATTGTACAAGACGACTAAAAACTGAGTGACTTGTGCCCTTCTCTCGTTCATTCCATAGAGTTCTCATGATAAAGAAACAACTCTCTCTCTCACACGCACGCTCTTTCTCTCTCTCGCACTCTCTCTTCATTCCTTCATCCTAAGTGTCATTATTTTTATACAAATATGTGTATGTGTGGGAGAGAAGGGCGACATTATATTATTATATATACTGTTGTTGTTTTTTTTCCTTCCATGACCAGAATAACCACCACCATTGTTTTCATCATCATCATCATCATCATCATCACCAATAATCACCATTCTAACGAGACTGGTGGAGTGGGGACACACCCGACACGTAACAGTGCCTTTGAAAAACACAAGTACATGAACAACTTAAGTTAATGTGATTGTTGGGGCAGGTTTTGAGGGGGTGGTGTGGGGGGGAAGTTTAATGTAAATTGGGGTGGAGCGGGGAGGGGCATGACTTCCATTTTCAATCGCTTCTAAACCTAACATTGAGCTCATTGTACATTGATTATTAAGTAGAAAAAGAAGGGACACTGTTTCTCTGCTAGGACTACAAATGAACTAACCAGACTTCTATAAAAATGTAAAAATTCTGTGCATATCTACCAGGTGACTAGGCCACAGGCAACTGCATTTTTTTTTACTGAAGGGGGGTATGCTTTTACATACTAGCAACAAATAAAATGTTAGACAGCTTGCTATTGAAAAGAAGAGAAAGTGCCCGATAATAATATATTACTTTTTTTTCCACTTGACTTCCCAGCACTCCCACCCCTCCCCATAGTTACTCTTTGTGGTCGTAATAAAAATAATGATGATGGGTACAGAGATGGTGTGAGTAATGTGTGAGGAAGGAATAGAGAGAGACAGAGACAGAAAGGACTAATGAAAGCAAACTGTGCAAGGTATCAGCAACTGGAATGCTTCCGAGGCAATAATAACATCACACAATCCTTATCCAGATCCTACGACAAACAATTGTGACTAAAAGTAAACGTGCATAGTTGAAGAGCCTGCATCCTTAGAAAGATGGAAGGAACAAGGAACGGTCATTAAACAATAATCTTGCCTAAAAAGGGGGTTTTAAAAATAAGGAGATGCCGTAATGCATAGGACACTCACCATTTGGCTAAAATTTTGCACCAAACATATGCACAGAAAAACATAAACATCGAAATGATTGTTTTGATTCTTGTCCCCTCTCACGCCACATTTCGCGAACCAAAGACATAAAAGGTTTTTGCATAAATAGACTCGGACTCATGATCAGATCAATCGTGAACCCATAAATTAATGACAACATATTTTTTGTACAGTTCATGGGGGTTGCGCACAGTAAAATAAGTTACAAATAAATATGATGATGAAATTATGTACATTAAATTTTAACATTCATGTGTAATAAATTAGGCTGGAATGCAATGGTAGAGATCAATGGGTGAACCTTTGTTTTTTAAAAAACCACGTGCACACAAATAACTTATCTGCCATCACCTCCATCTACTTTTTTAGTTAATTTTATGACTAGGACCAAAATAAATTTGGCCGCACAAATAAATTACAGTAGAAGCAGCAAAAACCATGCCACCCAACAAGTGACTAAGTTACAGAATCGTGGCACCCCTTCTTTGACGCACATGTATTCCAACAGGAGGTTAGCACAAAACGCACCAAACATTGTGGACAAAACTTAAGTGCAATCAGGCAAAACAAAAGCAAACTAATTACTTCGTGATATCCTTGCCTTTCCTGATTGCCCTGTCAATCAGTCCGTTAATTTAGCGTACGGTAAGGTTACGGGTCTGGATGTAGGGGGAGTAATAAGCAATGGCTTCAACGACACTGGCTCCATTTATGATGACCTTTGACCCACATGTATTGAACAAAATGATATACAGACAAAGGAATTGTTAAGTGAAGTTATTATTACATGTGTATGGAATTGTTAAGTGAAGTAATAATTACATGTGACTGTTAGATGAATCCCATGCAGTGTGAGGACACACTACATACCTTCATGTTACGAGGTTCTCTCTGTCTTTTAGTATTTGCTCATATATGAGGTCAGGTACTTGGGTCTTCAAGAAGAAACGGCAATTACATTTTAGCCTATTTTTCTTCTGGTCTTCCTTTTCCTCCTTTTTCTCAACACTAAGCATAGAGGCATCTAAAAAAAAACGGGAAAAAAGAAACAACATAACAAACATAAAACAACAAAACATAAAATAATAGTAAAAATAGATGTAAAACAAAAGGAAGAAAATAAATAATTAGGTACGATGTATTTCACAACAAAGAATGACTAGAAATGGTATTTTAAATCGTAGGTCAAATATCTTCACTCGACCCATCGCAGCAAAGCCATTACTATATTGATTGGGTGACCCCTGCTTTTTTTTTGGTTCATAATTTATGTTTGACCTTGCCCCATTCCCCTCACCTCCTCCCATTGCCTCCTCTTTCTTTTTGGAATGTAATCATCCACCAATTACAACCAATTAATACAGTACACTGATGACCAGTTTAATCACAGCCAGTTGTCTGAAGGTGTGCCCCTTATTTTCAAAAAAATAAAAAAGAGACAATCGAAATAAATAAATGACGCCTATCCCTCGCCCTGACCAGTTCAGGTGCAAAATTAAACACGGTGTCTCCCTACCTAATCATACGTTATTGGTTGAGAGTGTAAACAAACAGCAAAATTGCAAGAGCAGTGAGTAGACTCGTGTGGTTCCTCTCTCTTTCTTTTTTTTATATATAAACGTTTTCTTGCAAATATAACTCAGAAAGCGACTATAACCTGCTTCTCGGAATTGGATGCAGCCTATGTACAAAGTTGTCCCCTCTTTGCAAGTTTCAGAAAGGAAATGTTAATCTCAGGCATTCCCCCTACTCTTGTTGCATTTACACTGCTAACACTATGAAGGTGTGAGGTTTTTTTCATATAATGGGAGATGTGTAAGGGTCGGGGTGAATACAGGGTATGAGGGATGGGGGGAAAGGGGGGAGGAAGGAAAGGTGCTAGACCACACTCTTTGAATAGTACAATCTACACCGTTCCAGGGTGTATTGTCGATGCAGAGGAAAGAAAATAGCACGTTGTCATTATTATAGTACAAGAAAAGGGATTATCTTCGAAAATATGGTCGGATAATATTCAGAGCATTGTGGGTGGGTTTACGCATTACCCCCAGAATTTATTTTCACTCTGTCTTCCCTCGTCATTGTCGCAACTATGCCTTGGCCAATAGAAAGAACCCGTTAGTGCTACATCCATTCACCAGACAGCAGGCATTGCAAGGTGGAAGCAAAGTGCTCCGGATCGTATCAAAGTGCCCACTCTAAGCAGGTCTTTGGTGACAACTTTGGTGAATATCATTCATGTGCAATTACAATGGTCCGCTTCAGAGGTGACATACAATATCAGACATGGTGCATTTTGCTTGCACCTTGCATATCCAGCGACTGAACCCTCTGTGCTTCCTTGTGGCTGTTGAATATGATTGCTTATGTATACATTTTAAGTACGTATCACGCCCTTTCTTCACACGGATACCCCCTGAGATGAGAATGACTGCCACTCTTTCACGTGCCTCTGTGAAAATAAATAAGGGAAATGTTCTCACGTGTTTAGTTCTTTGTCAGTACCCACCCACCCTGCTCTTGTTCTCTCTCATTTATTTAAACTTTTATTCCTTCCACTGCTCCTCGTCACTTTTGCATATGACTCTCTGGTGTTGATGTAGCTATCCAGTACCTGCCACCCTAATCTCAACGATGCCTTGCTTGCATAAATGCACCCACTCGACGGTGGTCCCTCACCAACCAAAATTGCTTTTCATCAACAATCAGAGATTGTTTGTGGTATCGGTAGACTCTCCCTCTCTATCGCTCTCTCTCTCACTCTCTCTTTCAACAATCAGCACGGGATGATCACGAGAATGACACTTAAGACAACCAAGAGGGAGGTCCTTCCTCGTTAACCTGGGGCTCTGGTGGTGAAATTTTTTTGTGTTTTTTTGTATTTTTTTGATCAGTTCAAGACCAAGTAGCTGTTTGCAGCATACTGGTCCAGAGGGGCTGATGGGTGCGGAGGGGGTGGGGGGGCCGGGGGGTGCGGAGGGGCGAATGTGGCATAGCGTCACAACGCGTCTGTGGTGTGCACCTGGGGCTGAGCCACAACCTGCTGGTGTTGCTGTTGGTGTTGCTGGTGCTGCTGTTGCTGCTGAGGATGGGCGTGGGCCACCACTGGGCTCACCTGGGTGACCACCTGCGTGACCACCTGGGTGACCACCGTGGATGGGGTCTGGGGTGCTGGGGTGGGGGTGGTTGGGGTTGCTGGGGCTCCGCTTGATGGTGTTGGGGTGCTCTTGCCGGGACTCTCCACCTCGTCTTTCCATTTGTCCATTGACCGCCGCCGGGCGTTCATGAAGAAGTTGCCCACTGTGGTGGGTTCCAGGCCCAGCTGGCGGGCAATGGTCACCTGCATCTCTTTCGATGGCCGCTTCGTCTCCTGCGAGGAAGAAGGTGGTCATGAGTACAAGGGGGAATTGGAAAAAAAGTCAGTGAGGGAAGAAACAGTGTCTGCTATTTAACAATGGTGTTTAGCCTCTCACTACTGACAAGAAGCTACTTCTGTACAATCTCAGTTAATATTTGTATATTCCATGTTATCCAATACTACAACTGCTACTTGCAAAGCGACAATGTGGTTGAAAGGTATTAGAAAAATAAATAAATACTGGTATTTTTAAACATATAAATTGTGAAACAGGAATCACACTCATGTATCTACTTTGCACAGGAGCAAACCTACAATCTTGAAGTTAGTACGAGGATATATTTTTTAAACTGACCATCTAGCAATTACTAGCATGAGTTATCCATACGGCAAGCAGCTTCTCTAAATATATTCGCATTTAAATATGAATATACACTATCCTGTCCTGTTACAGCCCTTTTATACTGCCACTTTTTTTTCCTAATGGAGGCTTTAGAAACTCCATTTAATATTAAATAACAATAAAGAATGGTCATACTAAAGCTTCTCTTAGGAAAAAGAAGTGGCCATGTGAATTGGCCCTAAGTTGGTCAGACATAGCGCAGGACTACAGACTTGACAAAAATGACAGCAAATGTAATTTCACTCCAAGAAAATCCAGCATAGCTTAGGGATTTCTTACACTGCAACCATTATTCATATTGACGTTATCTATTTCCATTTGACCTATGCATATAATGGCCTAAAGTCTCATTACGTAACAGTTATGGCAGAATAGAGTTCCGCCACTACACAAATAAGGTTTAAATTCTTTCCAAGCCAATAATGTACTAATCAACCATCCTTACTCAGTAAAATTTTGCATACGTAGCATTGGGAAGCATTGGGCATGGAAATGTTGGAAGTATTCAAGACTGTATGAAAGGATTACTTCCCGCCAACTTGCTGTGGAATTTTAATACCACACGTTCCTATTTATAACTACTTTATGCAGGTGTTAGACCGAGGACAAATGAAAGGAAATGCTGCACATAAATTATATGCCTCTGCACTTGCCTTCTAGGTACTGTACAGTATTCTTACAACCTCATCTTTTATGCTGTCCTCTTATGCAATGTGACAGCATGCAATTTGCATGTTTACCCATGTTGCAGAGAACACATTCCTTGCATTGCGGCAGGTGTCAGATGCAATGTTTATATTATCTTTAGTAATTTTCCTAGTCCTCAAATATTCACTTGCACTTTTAATTTATGCATGCATGTATCTTGTGATAGATTTTTATATTCTGGGTCAATACTTTCATATCACGCATGACCACCTTTCAAGATGTGATTCAGCATACAATTTATAATTGGATGATTATTTGTGATATCAAATGGCAAGAAGTTGCAATCTTACGGTTGCTTCAATTGTAATCTAAGAGATTTTGTGCAATCACTGGCACCACTGTCATAATAACTTTCGGTACGTCAACTTTTACTACACTCTCCTAGCTGAATTGCATACAGGGATTAGCGAAATCTTTCTATGATGTCTATTAGTCATGAGTAACACTCTGCAGTAGTACAAAAATTGTCATCATTCAAGCATGCTCATTGTTTAACCCTGGAATCGTGCCGTGGGGTCTTTTAGGACCCCAAAGGAATTAAAATGCATTAAAATGATAATTACAATGAACTTTAGCCAATTTTTAAAAGTATATAACAGGAAGTGGATGTTTATATTCAATTAGCGATCATTTTAGGCATTGTTCAAAGAATGATTGCATATAGTCAGTACATTGAAAAGTATTATATAAAAATCAATAAAAATTAAAATATGGATGGGGTCCTTAAAGACCCCACGTCACGGTTGCCGTAACTTTCAGTCACGCCACTGTTCCAAGGTTAATTCAGAGTCATAGTTTTCACTCCTGATGAGTATGACTATGGCATTCTGCATATGCCCAATTCCCCCTGTTTCGATACCAAGGACACATCACTACTAGTGGCACAATACAAGTGCACTACCCAAGGCCAGGGAGCAGAAATTATAGATTGTTTACCTCAGCAACCAGCCTAACAAGAAGCAACGATCACCACCAATTAACATGGCCATGACTTCCAGTGGGTTGCTGGGAGAAAACAATCCACAACTTCATCCACCTCCCTCAGGTGTTGCCCCTGCCACTTATGCAACCGGTGAGACAAGAGATGCCCTTGGGTTGCCTACAATGCAGGATTACCTTTTCCTCGCAACTGAATAAACCCTTCAAAAACCGGCCAACCTCAACCATCGCCTGCTTCATCGCTAAAAAAATAGCAAAGAAACCGCTTAGCCTCCCCCTAGATCGCGAGTGTCTCTATTATTGATGACATCCGGTGGGTGCAGTATACTAGAGAATCGAATACTCGTAATCTTGACCCGCACTTTTCCCAGAAAGCTGCCGGGTCGATCACGTAAGTTCATTGACGCCCCCTCCACAAAAAAAACAGCCGCCCCTCTTTTTTCCCCAAACATTCCTGGGGTCCGTCAAGGGCGTCATACTAACACACTGAACATGTTATTACCACACATGGTCCCCAGTTGGCTCCTCTCCGATCGCCCCCTCTCGTGTTTTTTTTATTATATATTTCAATCTCCCACACTTGCTACCATCCCTCTGAATCAATCTCGTTGAAATTTAGGGAGTGAGGGGAAGATATNCCCCCCCCCCCCCCAAAAAAAAGCGTGGGCGGGACAAATTCCCAGCCCATCCACGCCTAATTGGACAACCAACAACTTTTCACGTCCCTTTGGAATCATCGCTTTTTAAAAAATCGCACCAAAAAAAAAATCGGTCCTCTCGCTTTAAAAAAATAAAAAAATCCGATCGGTTGGCCAGCAAAAAGGTTATTTTAACCTCCGGTCCCAGCATTTCTGAATTCGATTTAGAAAGTCAAATGAAAAGATTAGCCCACCCCAGAACACACACACATACGCAGAATAACCCTCCCCGCACCCAACCCAAAATTATGGTTGATTTTTGTCCTCGGTAACCCGTGCTTGTGGCAAGGTGCAAAACAATTTCGCCGGGGATTATAACTGTAAGCCTCCTCGTTAATGTGACGAGCCTCGCAAAAACACGACAGGAACACGGTAGGCTACCATCCATAATTCTGGGGCTGGGTTGTGGGGGGGGGGGGAGTATATATATAGTGATGGATTGACTAACGGATGAGCTGGGAGAATAGTAATAATAATATGGCCTCCACACACCAGACGAAGAATATGAACGGAAAGAATTTAGGAAATTAAAATGTGCGAATTAATAGCAGGAAGGTGGGTGTGATTCGAGTTAAAAACCATGGGGGGGGTTTTTAATACCAGGGCGGATCCAGGTTTTGGCTTCCCCCGGTTTCCACAGAGAAGAAATGAACTGAAATCACCTACCTAGATAAAGCGTCTTCGTCAAAATCATATAGTGCACGGCAAAATAATTAGAAAATCAAAAAAAATATTGAATGCCTGAAGTCAGAAACGCTTGAAATTCACGTCCCATTTGGACTTGAGCGGTGTTTACTAGTTGACGTTAGATTCCAAGGTTCGTCGCTAACGGTCAGTTAAATACTTGACAGAAACCGAGCCTGTCACAATCACAGCTTGATCGTACAAAAGAATCATATCGATGACGTCACGTGGTAGCACATGTTCTGCCATGTGCGACAGACACGTTATAAATTCATCGATCGGCTGCCATATCGTAATATCAGAGCCAATATCTTGTTCAAATCATAATGTTAAACTGGAAGAGTTATTTGACAACTTGTTGCAGAGGGTTGTCAATCACGTGACCCGATTAATATTTTTAAAACGCTCAAGTCCATATGACAATACGCAGACTTCAAGTTTACGATCCAACGCACTCAATGATTGGACTTAGTTGAAATTGCCTCGGCAAGCAACGCCCAAACGTTCAACTCTACTTTTTTTTTTAGTTTTAATTTTTTTTCTCTCTCTCTTAAAAAAATGCTGTCTCCTTTTGAACATCTCTTCTCGCTTTGCACTGAGGCGCTGTCCCCTTGTAGCCTCTCTCTCATATCCCCTTCTGCATGTTTAGGCTTACCTGCTGCAAAAAAAGGGAGAACTATATAAGACAAAACAGAGTGCGGCAATTCAACTTGGATCCACCCTCAAAAATTAAGCAAGATAACTAAAAAAAAATATAAGTGAACACAAAGTAATAAAAATTTGTCCACTGTCTGCCCTATACGTATGGAATTCATTCCACGCTTTTTTTTTTGTTCGAGGGAGAGAGACCTCCGAAGTCAATCTTCTGGAAATGCCCGCTCCCTACACGCAAACCGTGTTCGTGCATCACAGAATCATAATAATAAAAAAAAGAAAGAGCTCGGTTCTTTTTTCTTTCTTTTTTCCTCCCGCACTAATGGAAGGAATCCCATTACTTGGTTGGGGTCGCGGTTGTTGTTGTTGCTGGGACTTGCTTCCTGTGTCTTTTTTTCTTTTTACCTTAAAAATAGCCTGCAGAGTACGCCGCTGGAGGTCTGTGAAGACCAAACGGGGCTTCTTGGGGGCCGGCGGATGCTCGGGTTGGGTCTGCTGCTCCTCCTTCCGCTTGCAGGCTGGAAAACATAACACTACGTCATGTATCTCACGTGCTCATTCAATTGTCGACACTTAACAATACACATACAAACTAGCATGCAACACATATTGCAATTCGCCCAATGTGCTATACATGAAAACACTGCAAAAAAAAAATATGCATTGTGGGCGAATTGGTATGATTTTCATGAGTCACATGTATGGGAACTTTCGCTCAAGCATATGTCGCCTGCCAATAAGAAAAGGGCTGTCATTGGCAACCATGCAGACATGGGGGGGAAATAACCCCGGACCGATACCACGTTTTGTGTTGCCGGGGCCGTTGCGGATGATGTGGGGAAAACTTTTTCCGGAAACAGGCAAGACGGTCGGGTGAGGGAGAAGGCGACGGAAAAGGAGGAATTTCAATTACGATTTGGGAGCTTGATACAACTCTGTCTCATTCTGGTTCCCAACACCTCCCCCAAAGAAGGTGATGGAGTGTCCTGTGTGTGTAATGCATCGAAGCCGCTGACTTCGAGGTTTCGACCTCCCCCTCGTCCTTACTAATGACGGCACTTATTTTTTCCCGAATTACATGTGTGGACAACGGCCGTGTTTTGAAGTGTGGGTGGGTGCGACTTCGCAAATTTGTCTCCGGATGCACACCTGGCCGACTCCGCAAACTTAGTGACTCGATCAATGGTGCACAGGACTGTGGAAACACACCTGTCGTCCTATTTGCTCATGCTTAATAAAAGGGGGCCCTATAGCCTACATTTTGCAAACCCATGTAAAAAACGTCCTTATTTTTAAATGAATTTTGGTGTCTTTATGTTTGAAGAAATAAGTATCAATATAAATTCTCGAGCTTTGGTCGATCCCAAAACATATTATACGGCAGTGGTTTTCAAACAGGAGTACGCAAACACTATTTAGGGGGTACGCTAAAGATATCGTGCAATGGCGACCAGTCTCTATACATTTGTTGGGAACCATATTCTTATTCAACAAGAATCACCAACTTCTGAGAAAAAAAATAAAATCGTCATACTCACACATTCCCATCTTTCGTTTTGCTGTTACTGTTGATAAGTGCCCACAATTACTATTTTCTGGTGACAGTCGGAGTGGGGGGTACAAACTGTCTCGACATATTTAAAAAGGGGTACGCGACAAAAATGTTATACGGTATCGTATTTCCCTCTGACGTCACTATGGTCAAGCAGGAGCCTTTACGTCACGCCCCCTTTTTCCCCGCCAATTTTAAACCCGCGATAATTTATCGAGGAAATAACATTTTTGGTACTGAAAAGTGGTGTAATGCTTAGCTATTCGTGTACAAATTCCCCAAATCCCAGACCCATTGCGGCAACGTCGTACACTGCGCAGGGTTGCCATTTTATGTTGTATAGTCACCCCCCTTTTTTGCATGAGCACATTCTGGAGGAAATTCAGCCGTCAGCTTGGGCTAAGGAAAGGATAGGGTGGGTATGGAGGGCCGGCAATGATTCACGCCATCCGCGGCTTGAAAAGCCTGGCGTCACGCAAGCGCCACCCACCGTCAGCTGGTCTAGCTCACACTATTTCCCTTCCTCCTCCTCTTCCTCCTCTCTAATAGGATGGACACAGACCCCTGCCTTTCCTAGGGGGATAGGGTGTCCCGAAGAAGGGCGATTGCCAACCGTGACAGGATGATCTGGGGAAGATGTGCTGCAGGAATTGGAAAGGGGGGACTCTCTCCATGTATCTATGTGATGGATAGGGCTGGGGTTAGGAGAGACCAAATGTCGCCGAAGGTCACGGGGGCCGAATTAAATTGATGGCGAGTGTGACAACTTGGACGGCAGCACTTCAAGTCCTATACCCGTCATTTTCTTGCGGGTTTTGCCTGAATAATTGATTCCTGATGCGATCCGCTCAAACATCAATCTACGTACCCCCAGGCAAATGCAAACTTACAGGTATCCCCATGGTTACTGATGCAATACCAAAGACAGACACATGGAACTGTTTTCTAGCAAACTTTGCCAGTGTAATGGACTCAAAAAAAGGACTGTCATTTTACGGTCGTGCATGTCGGCAGTGCATGCGTTGTGACAACCATCACGTAAGGATTTGCACCATTAGCGTCAATCCTGCTAGCCCCCATGCGGTGCTCTAAAATGCCGTTTCACGTACTATATCTTCCTGTACTGTTGCACACAATCAGTCACTCCTTGGCTAGCAAAAGTCCGGAAACCAGAAAGCAAGATATCAACTTCGATTAGCTTTACAGCTTGTCCACAAGAGTCTGAGAAACATACTGCCATGCACACAATGCATTATCCGGCACGAAGGGACGTCAATTTTTACAGTCTTAATAGGCAGGTAGAGCTCGAAATTATCCATGAGGCCTCAAAGTTTGCGTCCATAAGTAACATGCCGTTCAGTTTGCACCACATTTGCGCCTTCTGCCGAGTACCCGTCCCATATGGAAATGTGCACATAAAATTTATTTGCACATTTCCAATGTTTGTAAAAATTATGATCAATTCATGAACCACGTCCGCCTCCTTCGCAAGAGATGGGCTAACCAGTATCTACCTGACATCCTAACCAAAACCTCAACAATGAAGCTCAGCAAGCAGATATGCCATCCTGCCAATATCAATCGGAACGGCCCGCACATATTCTGCATGGTCAGCGGCTTGCCTTCTTCTTCTCCGTTGTCCCCTATTCCTTCATCCACCTCCTGACGATTCCGTACTTGTGCCATGGCCTCCAGAAAGTGGACGTACTCGACGTTGCTCCACCAATGTCTCGCTTGACCGCTCTCGAATATGCGCTTGACCATATTGTCCACGTTCAACCGGCACATGTTATCTTTCAGAAATGCGCTACCGGTGTAAATGTGCAGAGCAGGCTCCCCTTGCCTTAATCGCATCTTTCCGCTGATGTCCACCATCTGCTGTTTCTCGCAGTCCATCAACGGTCCGAATCCCAGGCAGCTGACTCGACCCGTTAGACATTGCTCGAAGCAATGCTTGAAGCCCATGGCGATCTCCAACCTCTCCTGAACCTTGCGGTAGATTTCGACCTCCACTCTCTTGGCCAGCACGGTCAGAGTCAGGGCTTGAAATGTTTCAGCGTTGATAACATAGTCCATTTCCAGCAGCTCCTCGAATGTGGTGGGGATTCGCTCCTTCACCGGAACTGCCACGAAGGCAAACACCATCTCCTGGTACCCGCAGGAGATCACGATGGCCACGAAGAACCAAAACAGGAGGAAAGCGCGGCATGCGCTGCATTGCGGCAACTCCTTATTGGGCAGCTGTTCCACTAGTGTACCGACGCAGGTACGAAAAGACAGCTCTATGGACTGTCGCTCACAACCTTCTATCTTGAGCAGAACGTAGGTCACAACTACTGACAGCGCAGTTCCAGCCACAATCAACACCCACACGGTGATGTCATACGCCCACAGTATTGTCTTCCAGGACCAAACCGGCTTGGCAAAATCGGTCATGAAGTAAAATCCGCCGTACACTGTCGGGAACACATAATTCAGATGTCGAAGTTCCTCACTCTGGTAAAACGCGATCAGTGCGAAGTCTTGCTTGTCAGACATCATGTTCTGCACCTGTCCCACCCAAGTCCCATTCTCAAGCCGACTCCCGTCCAGCATTTCCGGCGTGATTACCATATCGTACATGACCCAGGTGAAGTTCATCTTCATGGCGAAGTAGTACATGTAAGCTTCGTCGACGCTCAGGTACTGCCGACCACGCTCCTGCACCTTCTTGCCCACAGTCTTCCAGTCTTTCCCCACCAGATATGCGGATCGGACAAGATATCCGTTCAGGTCCGTGGTCATATCCGGAAACATGCTGGCCACACTCAAGCCCGGATATGGACCCAGGCTGACCATGTGGTTTTGACAAAAGAAGCATGAAGTTCGCAGCTGCAGACACTCCATCGGCACCACCGCCAGTTTGAACTTGGCCATCAGGAGACTCTTCGGTTCCAGGCCACGATCCGGATCCGATCTGGACCAGATCACGAACCGGTCCTCCTCCATGCTCACCTTGACCAGCGTTGACACCAGCAGATTAAGGCGGTCCAGTTCCATTGCCGTGTCGGTCGTGTGCATGTGAACCACACAAGGACCGACCACATACCGAGAGTGAATGTCCCAAAAGTCGCGGTAGTGTCCTTTTGGCAAGACGAACGTACGTGGCAACTTCACAGGCATCGCGAACCTGTAACTCCGACTGAGGTTGGCCATCAGACTCTGAAACGGCATCGGTACCGCAGCATAGTCATGAGCAAACACGAGCGTGCACAACGGCGACGACTCTAAAATGTCGCGCAACAACGAGACAATTTCGCTCTCTGGTCGCGACACCGCTCTTTGGACAAGAAGCAACATCAACAAGGGCGCCATTGTACAAGTGATTCACCACTGAAGACCTTTCAGAAACAGTCCGCACGGACACCTTTGTGCATGCAGCCCCCCAATATATAATTAATGCCCTCCAAATTACATGCCGAAGAAGAATCGCATCGATCCGATCATTTTTTCTTCTTTTTTTGATAACAATCGGGCTGGCCCCCTTTTACGTCATTTTTGGCCACCCTTCCTTGTTTTTTCGGGGGGCCTCCCTCTTCAACACAGGGCTCGTTCCCTCCGGCCTGGGAGCAATTTATAGTCAGCTGAGTAAGACAAAGGAGTTGGGATTTGACTAAACCCCCGTCATAACGCAAGAGGGGAACCCGAGGCAAAACCTGGCCACATCTCAAGTGACTAATGCCGAGGGGTCATCTAATTGCAGAGTCGGTCAGGCAACAGCGCCAGGGTTCACTTTTCCATTAGCCCGCAACATAGGGACACATGACGGTATCCCACATGACACCCTCATCCGGATGACGTCACCAGCAACCCAACAATGAAGAATTCGGTGGGGAGTCCAATTGGGCGTCCTAGTTTTCGGAACTACCTTGTCATTACCGTCGCCGTGTGAGCGTAATAACTTCGATACTCAAGTGCTCTGAAATCATAGGTTACGTCGAAGAAAGACAGAAATGATATGGGCTGTGCTCGGAACTTCCCGAGCCCTTGTAAAATTTAGCACCGTTGCTTTTCTGGCCTACTGGAGGTTGAATAATTTCGATGTGTGTAACTACAGAGTCTAGCACGTCAATTAGTGATCAGTATGGTCGGACAGTGGCCGCTTAGTTTTGTTACAAGCAACCTGTTTACGCACTCACGATTTGAGCATCGGTCGCACGATCTAAGGGAACCGATTTTTGTCGGTCGCAAAGTCGTGCGACCGATGCTCAAATCGCGAGTGCGTAAACAGGCCTTGAATTTCATTACGAATGGTTGAGAATCTGGAATATTTCAAACCTTGCTGCGGACTCTTCGTGGCACAGTGTACTTGTAATTGCACGATAGCTCCCGTCCCAGCAAAAGTATCTGTGCTGGATTCACGTCCGCAACTCTGGGAGTTAAAAAAAAAAAAACTGGGTTCCGTCCTATGGCTGCAAAACCCACGTGGATCGAGACAGGCCGGACATGCCTTCCATTCTGCTCACGTCCTCCCAATTGGGTTCTTTCAATCGGCAGGCATGACCTGAATCCGCACAAGCGAGAGGTCGGTCACAGCTGCCATGCCCATTTCCAGCCCCGGCAAGCATGGATCTCCTCTCTGGGA
Organism: Catajapyx aquilonaris; assembly: GCA_000934665.2. Taxonomy (NCBI): domain Eukaryota; kingdom Metazoa; phylum Arthropoda; class Diplura; order Dicellurata; family Japygidae; genus Catajapyx; species Catajapyx aquilonaris. Next base: position 109,579 of record KZ538490.1, on the reverse strand, counting down.
GATTCCCCTTCCCTCCATCCCTCCCTCCCCCCCTATCAGTATTATCGTCCCCCACCCTTCCTTTTCATTGCTGAGCTGAGATAGGAGCCGGTTAACACTTGATCTCACCTACATGTCCCCGACCCGCACAATGCGGTTGGATGATGCCATAATTGAATGGGAATGAAGCAGAGGGTGATGGGTAATCGGAGCCGGCTTCTGAGGCAATGTTACGGACTGTGATTGTAAAAAAAAAAGTCTAATCAGATCCCAGGTGGTCAAAATATGACCGAATATGACACTGCATGTGCATTGAACGACAATGGAAAGTAAAATAATGATGGACATTTCTATATCATTGGCATCTTTCAGCGTGATAAATATTTCAAGAGGTCCTGAACCAGATTTAAATCTTTTAACGCTACTTTTCTCTTGCATTAACCCCCCCCCCCCCTCAAAAAAAACCCCCCTACTGTATTGTGTGCACGCAAATTACTGCGATCCGACTCGAGATTGGCAGAAACAGTAAGTTACCATGGCAATGCTCAAACTTCCACTGCAATCGTGAAAAGGGCATACCATGTAATGACTAAGTGACTCAAGTCTATGCCATTACGAATAGCTAATGCATGTTTTTCGTATCCTGTGCATAATTTGGGTGAGCAAATGCCCATAGTACTTGCTCATGAAATAAGTTCCTGCAGCATTCCAAAGCACCTCTTCATAATATTTATTCCGTTGTTATGAAACAGAACATGACGTCTTAAATCAGATGAGATCTCGTCATTGTATACTCATTTCCCAGTTTAAAAAAGTCATAAAAATGAAGTAACCTCGCGTGTTCTGTTTGGATAATATCGACGATCCAAACTGAATAACTTGAGCCCTCTAATAAAATCAAAACATGTGTCGTCGAGAAAATAAGTTACAAATGGCAGTAAAAAATGAACGTCCCAGAAAAAAAAAATTGCGGTGCAATATGGCAGCCCCCCCCCCCTCCCCTCTTCCTACTCAGCGATCCAAATCGCACGCCCCTGGGAGGTGCTAGATCAATGTGCATGATGACATTTGACCCGGCCCGTACCCCCAAAAACCAACCTTCCTTCCCTCCCACCTTAATCACTTTGCCGATACACAACCCCAAAAAGGAACGCCACCAGAACCAAAGTGAACTTGTGGATGTCATATGGCCCGCCATTTTTTACCGACACCAAACGGCATCATTTCGGCAAAAGGTGTACTGCCATATGTGACTTGCGACATTGTTTTTTTTCCTGGAGAGGAGAGCAGGGTATCAAAGCAATTTTTTTTGTGTGTGTTCAGACAGGATAGTAAATGGGGATGCTGTGCCATGCAGAGTCTTGTCAGACGCCTTGATCGACCTCCGGAGGGTTGTGTGCCTCTTCCTATTCATCCCCCGCCTGAGTTATTCCCCAATACAATGCCCCACAAATCTGTTACTTACTTACGCCCGAATAAATTTCACGTTACTGCCGCCCCCGCAACGTTCAGTAGGGGGGAAGCAAGGACTACATAACGACATTTTGTCTTGTCCCTGTGACACCAGAGAGATAAGACTAGAGGTAGGATCACCACACTTCGACGTGCTCCTGATGTCAGAAATCGAAAGCATTGATCTGTAACCTTGCTTGAGTGAGTGTGTGTCCCACACCACACCATGGGGAGTGCCTGACAATGGCTGGGAATTGGCAAGGTTAGAACCAACAGGTGTCAAAAGTCAACCGGCTCCCCCGTTTGTACGTGCAAAACATGATTGATTCCGAGTGCAAATGTAACCGGGCTCTGACGCGGAATTTAATCCACCTTTGCCAGCTCGTTTCGCGGCTCTCTGGGAAACCGGGGTTGAGGCAGAGATAAATATTTGTCCAACATCCTTTCGAGATGTCCTACAAAAAAAATAGAGCACATTACAGGATGTATCATATCCAATGCACTCCACAAGTTAGACATACTTCCTCCAAACTATGGCACAAAGTTTCGCACAATGCAAATACCATCCTAGATCGCATTGTAAACAATCCCTCCCTAGTGCGTGAGTCAGTCAAGTCAGTCACATTCCACAGTTGCAGTTTCCAGTACAGGTATGGCTCCAAGGGGCACTTTGAATCTGGCGCCCAAGCTGCCACGGGGTTTACAGCCTAATTGCAGGAAGCAACCACCCCCCACCCTACGTTCGATACCTTCCCCTGCCCCTCGGGGATGCTCTTCGGAGGAGTAAAAACCAGCTCAAAGTGACCGCCCCACCTCAGGGCCTCAGCAACCCTTTTCGGAAATCAGCTGCAACTGATGTGTAATTTAACCACAACCTCCCCCCCTGTACGACTATATAAACGTTAGCTATAATTATTGTGATTTCAAAAGTTGCTCTCCTATACCCTCCCCCCCCCCCCTCTCTCCACCCAGGCTTGTGACGAAAGCAACATACAACGACAGCCTCCGGCACATAAGAGGAAAATCCAACCCATCCTATCAAATCTGACAGCTTCATATCATCCCCACTTTGTGCCTTGTCTTTGTGACCACGCCAGGGAAAATAAATAATGCCGGCTTGGTTAAAAAAGGAAACGCTTGCAAAATCGAGTTTTTGCCAGGGCTTGATCCTTCGACCTGTATATGTGTGTGCGCTGCTCTCTCTCTCCATTTACAACCCCCCAAAAAAGCCCGTCAATACAATTTTTAACAACTCTTTTGTGGGTAGAGGTTTTGCCCGCCCCNCCCCCCCCCTTTTTAAAAAAAGCCAGTAGCAACTTTTCTATAGACGTGTAGGGTTTTTGTGCTCGATTTCTGCTGCAGACAATTGCGAATTTTTAACCATTGATGGGTTACAGGAATGGGGGTTATTATTGGAAAGAATTGTTGGGTATCAGTGACTTGAGCGAGTAAAAAATCGGTGTTACCAGTGTGCAGTAAATGCATAATTTCCATATCAATCCGCTTATGGATGTTTGTCCGAACTGATAGTATCACTAGGCACGACTTGAAAGTGGCAGGAGTGTGCAGGGGAATGGTGCGCCATCTATATGTATGAAGTCCAGCACGATACTATCGGACAAACAGCCGATGAAGAGAAATAGCGTATTAGAAGATAAAGTGTTGCCACTAGATGCAAAATAATAACTCTAGAGATGAACAGTTTGGCGTAGCTTCCATCAATGGCGTCCCAAGTTAGTCAACCCATTGACACCTGAGCTTTTACGTTTTACGTTCCCGAGGACCGCCCCAAATAATTCCACAGGTGTATACATCGTACTCTGTCCCGCTTCGAAATGCAAGTTGGGCAAATTCCAACACCCCCCCCTTCTCCCACTCCTCCAATGGCGCCAATCTTGTCAATTATTCCTCTCGCCCGTGTAAATGAACCAAGCCCGGGGACTGTGACCTGAATTACATCCGCACGTAGGTTGACAAATATCCACGTGAGTGCCACCGCCACCCCCGACAATCGCTCGATATAAGCCTACTAAATCCACAATTGAGCCCCGCCGTGTCCATGGATTCGCAGTCATTGTGGACCACCGAATATTAAAACACCCCTCCCACAATCCCACCAATCCCCGCCTACCCCCACCTCCCAATGCCTGTTGCAGCCCATCATCGCTCTCCATCGATTGTTCCAGCAGCACATGGGGCCTCTCTCCGAGTTTTAAGACACTCGGGCGCAGGTAAAACCACCAGAGTCCGTCGATATAATGATCGTGTATGTGTGTGTGGGTGTGTGTGTCCAGGCCACACGATACCAATAGCACCACTGTAGAGCCCTTACCAGTCCGTGGATGCTATCGACCCGCAGCCTCCCGGGCACGCCGGGGCGATAGTATCGACCGATATGATCGATATAATCGATCGATATCATTTTTTATCCGCGACCCGGTATCGTGAGGGCGACAAAACACCGACTGAACGGATAGGGATGGCAACATTGACACGCGGGGACAATTTTTTTGGAAAAAAAATCAAGAGGGCGGGAAAAACAAAAAAAAAATAAGAGGGGGGCGTGCGTGACATATTCAGAGGGACGGGGGGGAAATAGTACGAAAAAACATCCATAGCAGGCCTAAGAGAGAAAAAAGGGCTACATCAGGCACACAGGCAGCACAGGTATTATATATTATATATATTTTTTTTCTACCCACTAAAGACAGAGTGAGAGACTCACTAGCATGAAGTGGAGGAGGAGGAGGAGGGTGGAGTTTTCCTTCGCTTAGTGCTGACTGCTCTCAGATTAACATTGCGGTTGTGGTAGTCTGCAATGAAAACAGAGAGCAGGCACATTTAGAAGGGGAATAATTTTTTTGCAGAAGAGGAAAAGACCCCCACTTTATTAATTTTTTTTTCTCTTTTCTTTCTTTTTTTTGGTCGTTGTCGTTGTCGTTGTCGTTGTCGTCGTCTTGTGGGGTTTTCTCTCCTTGTTTGACCGATGCCCTCATACACCACACCCACCACCATTCCTTGGCAGGCCCTTTAAGCACAGAGGTCCAGCAGAAATCAATTTCCACGACAGAAGCTTCTAGGTGGGAGAGGAAGAAGCTCAGAATCTTCGATCGAATCACTGCCCTCCATTCATGTAAAAGGGGGAGGGGAGGGGTGTGGGCGGAGATGGGAGGAATGGGGGGGGGGGGGGGGGCTTGAATCCTCTGGGCCAATTTTGACACCCTGAATAAAAGACCTGTCCTCCCAGCCTCAGTGCTTACAACTTGATTTCTAAGTGTATCATTTTTCCCCTCTCTTTTCACCTGCGTGAAGGTGGACCACAGATAAGGCCTTTTCCCATTTGTGAGATCATAAATAAATTTTTTTTATATAAATGGGGGTGGGGGTGGGGGCGCCTAATAAATGTGCCACTGTCCTCTTTTCGATTAGGGGGGGCGATAACAATATTTCACAGCAAGAAAACACAATTATTATGACTACAATCACATTCACATACATCTAACCCTAGTAATTAAAACTGAACTCGACAACTGCCAATAAACTTAAGCCTATTACCTGCCAGTATTATTTCTAAGCGCATATTTGCATTGCTCAACTGCTCGAAAAAAACGTATTTTGCGGGTAAGGAGATTACATTAAATGTAAATGACATGGCCTGAAAATAAGTAGCCTTACAAAATTCGTTGTACATAATTCTTACGCTGGCACTCCTTAGTTTTTAGTAGGACTTACAGCTAATAAGTGCCCAAGTTACGCTAGAATCTAAGCATATGTTACTCTCTACAGCCAATGTCTTCGTAAAGAAGACATCGCTCCTTGAATCGTGAATCTCACTATATCGACCTCCATTCCCTCCCTCCTTTATAAAAAAAATGGACATCCTAACCATCTGGTACTTCTTCTAACTCCCTCCTTTATATCTCCCAAGCCCATCTGCAGGCCAACCCCCTGAATGTACAAACATCTTAATGTAGAGTTTTCTGGCAAGGGGCTGGATTCGATGGGGGTGGGTTTGTGGGGGTGCAGGGAGAGGAACCATGGAGGGAGGCTGGGGAGCTTGATCAGAAGCAAATAAATTACGAAATGCCAGACGCAGACAGGCCCTAATGTGTCTAGCAGCCCAGATCTGATACGAAATCTATCAAAATAGTCCCATATATTACCCACTCGGAAGCACCCCCTCCACCCCCCACCCCACCCCTGATTACAATCGGATTACTGCACTCCAGTGCCCGGGCCTAAAACGTTTGCTAATGTAGTGCTTTATGCAAAAATGCGAGCGGCATACATCAACTGTTGTCACACGAGTGGGGAGGGCGTTGGTTTGGGACTATGGAGAACCCGAAATACTTTAATTGTGGGGGGAAAATAAAAATGGGGACAGGCATGTCGGGGACATCAGAGGGAAGAAGAGGAGGATGAACCTTCTTTATAGTCGGTGCGATTTTTCCCCACTCTCTCTTTCTCTCCAAGGCGAAGATGGTGCTGCCAGAGACACTGCCCTTTTTTTTCTCCTTCCTTTTCTCTTTTCTTTCTTCCAGGGGAAGGGAGAGGAAAAGAGGGGATGATGAGTCCGTGGGACAATGCTTGCCCCCGACGGATTTGGGCGGAGGGGGAACATTCGACAGGACAAGATTTATGGACAAAGTCCCTCTACCAAATCCTCGTCCTTCAGACTAAGCTAGGCTTAATTAAAACTAAGGGCGTGCGTTTTTATTGAGGATACAGCACGTTATTGGGTGGAAGAGATGTGTGCTTTTGACATTAACTTAAATCACTAGGAGAATATCGAACAATTTTAATACGCTATGACAATACTGCTGTCCCTTACTGCAAGGCTCGTTCTAACATTACATTAAATTTTTAACAGTTTCCTAGTGAGACTAAAATATGCATGTCATTATAAGAATTGAGACAACTTATGTTAAGATGGATTTAAGCTATATGCAATTACATCGATTACGAACTCTCAAACTAATTAACTATGGCATTATTTTAATGCTATGTTTAGTTAAAATCAGCTAGCTGCTTTAATATTTTAGTATTTATATTTTAACAGCCGGTTGCATGATCGATATAGTTAACACTGATTGTGGTTGATTATACTATATAGTAGTCTTACACGATTATAGTGACTTCTGTTATTTACATCGCCGACCAGGCAACTAATTGATTCTTAATAAAGCGGTTTAATTGTTAGTGGATTTTCAAGCTTAATACATACACTAATGTAAAGCTTACAGCTTCGTACACAATAAAATTACCGCCGACAGCCTCATAGCTTGTACAGTCAATTACAATTTACACATGCTAATTCACTATTCATAAACTACTGACAAAAGCACTTGCATTACAGAGCAGAGTAGAGGGCATAATATACTATCAATACGCAATAACATTATCAAACTGTATTTGTTTTACTGTACAACTTACTTCTATATTTCACATCCTCAAAGTGGAGCATTACATGGTACAATTAAATTCTACAATTCACCAGGTGCAAGAGTTTTCCCAGTAACAACCACCATCCAGGGTAGTATACGGTAATATTACGTCGTAGATTTAAAATTACACACTGTACAGTAACAGCGGTCCAGTTCTACTGGATTATAAATTGCAGTAATCACACAATGCTTTTAATATTTAATTACCCACTAAATAATTCTATTAATTTTAATATCTATTAATATTTACTGAAGCCAAGGGCATTTACCGTAAATAGAGCAAACATTGTGTCCGCCATTACAAAATGATAATCCCATCTGAACTCTGTACACGCCATAATTTTATAGCTATTACATGTATTGTGCCATATTCATTACTGACTCTGCCGACGAGAAATTCCGGCATTGTGTCGTCATAATGGTGCATGATTGCGCTAACCTAGTTGGAAATATCAGTTAACACTATTTGCAGCACTCTACTGCACAATACTTATATAATAGTGGGCTTCCAGTATATTTACAAGCCGTGAATAACAGCTTCATAGAAAAGCCCGTCACCTCAAAGTTTAGGCCTAAAATGGGCGTTGAATTGAGACGAAGAGTCTTAGTACTAAATGGAGTAAATCGTCTTTATTAGTACGCAACTAGGAGCTTCCTCTATCAAAATCCCTGGCTGCCGAATTATTGCACGGAAATAAACCTTAAGACGCTTCGAGTCACATCACGATGAGTCGGAAAGCATTTCCCAAACCTCCACAAAATTTTTGCCATCACAAAATCACGCTTGAAGAGGGTCAAAATATTCCCCTTTCACCTTTTTTCCCCCTCCCCTTTATACCTCCTGTATTCTTATATATCCGTGACCTCTCGATCTTTTCCCACGTCAAACTTGTCAGTCAATGTAATTGATCGGCAATAACCCCGCCTTCTCGGTGTCGTCATCAAATTCACAAGTGGCCGCCTTTTTAACTTTGTAACCATCATGGAACCCCTCCCCCATTTCCATCCGCAAAAAAAAGAAATTATAAATGCTCATTAAGCAGGGAGAGATTTTTTTTTTAAATTCAATTTTTATACAAACAGATGATCCAGACAGATCCCTCCGTTTGAGCGAAAGGAAAGACCGATTCCGAAACTAGAAAAAGGAAAAGCGCACGAATGAAAACCAATATCAAAACAGGAGTATAAAGAGAACTCCTCCCCCAACACACTCACTCACACACACACACGCACGCACAAAAAAAAAATCTCAATTATCGTGAAAATGGCTTACCATCGCCCTGATCAAAGGCAACGTCATGAAACGTATACAAATTCATATACTTGACTGACGATACCACTTGCCACAGCACTTTATGATCCCGCGTCACTGCCTCCATCTCTCAACAACTATCCCTCAGGCCAAATGTTCTGAATATAAAACGAAACAAAAAAAAAAGTTATGTAAAAATGCAATATCCCTGAAGCGTGGACAAGGTTCAACCTTTTGCACTATCCCAATAAAACTAACTACAGCTCTGTGACTTCATGCATGTTGGCAACAACGAGTGAAATAGCCTAAAACCGTGAGGTGGGCAAAAAAAAAAAAAAAAACGTACCATGCAGTTGGTGCAGAAAATGAGCCTATAGAGAGTAAAGTCCTGAGACAGGAAAAGGACAAGAGAGGCTTAGAGGACCGGGGAAAACGAAGAGGAGGAGCCAACGTCGCAATTAGCGGACCCTGCGTCGCGACTTGAGAAGGGTGGAGGGGTTTTGGTGTTGAGGGAAGAGGAGGGGGACTAAGAAGGCACTGCCGACGGGGTACAATTACCACGGACTTATGTACACTTTCGAGAAACCGGGTCAAAAGCGAGTGTGCAGTGTCGGAAAAATAAAACCGGGGTTTAAAAATATTATGCTATTGGTCAAGTGGGGGGGCTCTTGCTACTTATGAAATATCTGGTACAAATTCGCCTGCTGCATCGGTCCAGAAACGGCCGTGTTTTTGTTTACGCAAAGTACGGAAAAAACAACCAAACGGAATCAATATTGTCAATAATTTATTATTCCAGCTGCAAGCACGCTGTGAAATATCAGTTGTTTACTACGCCCGCTATGTCGCAGCGCCCTCCTTCGGTAGCGTCACCGAACTACTCCAAGCAGCGCCCTCTTTCGACAGCGTCACCGAACTACGTCTTCCCCAAACACGTTCTCCCGCAACTTTTTCCGACCCCGTCAAAAAAAAAAACTTGAGTCTTATGGAAATAAAACCTATCAATTACGAATAGATTACAAAGAGACTACTTTGTAAAGTTGCATTTTAATACCAACTCGCCGCCCACATAAATTCCATCTCTTGAAAACCGAATCCCAGTACTGGCTCGGTTCGGGCCAGCGCAGCGCATCAAAGTGAGAATAAATCCTCTTTCAGGGAGGGGGTGGGAAGAGGTCGANCCCCCCCCCCCCCCCTCTTCAACCACCTCCTTTTCGCCAATCGCGACTCAGACGAAGGGAAGGTGCAAGCGAGCAAAGACGGAACAAGGGCCTGCATACAAAGCCGAGCTTAGAGTAATTTGGAGGCTTGAATATTTATCTCGCAGACTTAGACGGGCCACAAGGGCGCCAGGAAGTTCCCACGACACCCCGGGAAGAAACAAATGCCAGCTATATAGGATGGCACTCTACATAACCACATTTTCTTTTACACCGAGCCAAAACTTTTGCCGCCCGAAATACTGCTGGTAAATTTAAAGACCGCTTTTTTTTTTCTTTAAAAAAAAACTATCTCAGTGCTTGGGAGGAGCGGTAAACATCCCCGGAATTTCGCCGCAACACTGACACTTTGGGGGGACCCGCTGTGTCCAGCGTTCAATTTTCTCTGGGAAAATGATCCAGTTTATGAGGCCTGAGAATCAGCAGGGAGAGGAGGAGTGGGAGGAGGGGAGTACCCCCGTAAACCTTTCCCACCCGTCCGCCGGAAAAGACGAGGTAATGATGTCAGTCCCGGAAAAATACGGAGAGTAGGGAAAAGGCCGCAGTTCGCAGTCCACAAGTTCCACTTTATCCTGCGAAAACGTCCGACTAATTTCGACTTGGGAAGGGATGTCATGCCCGTTTGTTTTCCCCTGGAAATGGAGTAGAGAGACTGCTGGGAGAGGGGCATCTACGCATTCTTGGGACCATGGCTCTCTTCTCTCCAAGGGGACAAAGTGGTGTGTCAGTTTTAGCCCAGCATGGAAATGAAACCCGCTGGCAGCCATTAAAAACATCTCCTCCCCCCCTCAGGAGAGAAGGCATGCCACATCACCTCAAGTGCGATCTGCAAGGCCTAATTGCCCTCACGACAAGTGTTTTTGCACGTGTCAGTCTGCCAATCTGGCCAAGCCGCAATTCGGATTTTCAACAAAAAAAAGTCGCAATGTGTCCAGACATTTCTAACAAGTGGTCCTACTTACTAGAGTCAACCTAATCAATTTCTAATGCCACGTGACCGTACATATAGCAAGCCCTGGGTCGGGCACAAAGACTCCCGATAAGCCCCTGCTACTGACACCCAGCAGAATGTCCACGTTAAGAATCCTTTAGTGTGAGGGTGTGAAAGTGATTGCACTTTTCTGGGTGTCCGACCAACACACTCCTAAACCTTCAGGTACAGAGGAATCGCACACACACAAAAAAATAAGTGGCCATTAACATCCTCGCTTTCCATTAGGCTGCTTCGGACATCTATCTGTCCGCCTTACCAATGGGACTTGTCATGTTTGCATTAGGAAAAAAAGGTCGTGTACACAACCACGTCAAGAAAACGTCGCTTGGACCGACACGGGCCATTTTTGTTCCTAGTTCCCTCAATATTGCACACAGCGCCGTCTCCTTTTTTTTCCAACTAATCACAAAACTTGCGCCTTTTAGAGCCAGTTTGTTTTTTTTGGCCCTCCCTGTGTGACGCTCCGGATTACAACAGGGCATGGTTAACCCCACTTAGGATCCGTCATTCACAAGCTAACTGATACACGGAACCCGCTAATGCTTGATTCGAACCTGCTCGTTTTTATTAGACACAATTGGTAAATCGCTCGATTTTTTTTTTTTTTTGGTCCTCTCGCACAAAAAATTGTACCAAGTTGACCGTCCTTTTCGGTTAGGATCCCAAATCCTTATTCCTACCTGCTCTATATATTTCTCTCGATCGAGACCTTTCCAATCGGACCAACTGCTCAATTAGTTTGAGGTCCCGAAACCTTTCCCAGCCAAAAGCCTTGCTAATAGGACTCCTCCGTCTCAGTTCCTGAACCAGACGCTGCAAATATATTCTTGAAATTGTCTTCACGCTATGTTCTTCCAATCCAAGTATTTTTTTTTCCTAGGACACTCTTTCAAACTCCCTCTTCCAGGTAAATGCTAGAAGCAGGGTGATCCTTGTTTTGCTTTAATCACCCTCCACTCAAACCGCAACCCCCACTCGAACCACTTTCTCCTTTCCCGCCTTCCCATCGCACAAATGAAGATGCTAATTTATGCATTAAATCCTGACGAGGGGCAATCGTGTAAATTTCTTCCGTTTCGCAACAAAATATGCACTTTCCTCGCCAACCGTCGCTGGCGTTGGCTGTGCGTACGCGGCTTTAAACGTGCGGGAGGGGCCCCATTATTTATTTAATTATTTACGGTGTACGAGTTGCGACAGAGTAATTCAGTTGCGGTGGGGCATATGTGAAATAATGCAAGATAACTGCAGGGGGGGGGGGGNGGGGGGGGGGAAGGCGAGGTTAAGCTCTTCTGCGAGAAGCTCCTTTTCTAAAGCGGAGGCTTGAAATGGTGTTGCACAAAGGAGGAAAACAATCCAGGTATCGAGGCCATAAAAGATTCATTCCCTAACGCGTGTTTCGTTTTAAGCGCAAAATAGGTCCGCAAACCTCCTGCTAATTTATTGGACGAAGCAAGATTGAAAATCGCCATTTTGACGATGGGAAAAAAAAATTGTGGGGGAAGATGAAGAAATGAGAAGGTCATTTATGTCCAGATCCTATTACCGCAGCTTGTGTAGCAGGATCCTTTCTTTTTTTTCCCCCCCTTGGATCTAATTAATCGCCTTCGTTCCGGAGACGTATACAATGGATCCTGAAATTGCTTACCACAACTCTTTCCTGCCACTCGGCCTTCGGAGAGAAAGTGATGTCCATTCCACTGCAAAAGAGCCAAACTCAAACACAACAGTAAAGATGCAGCAGCATTTCGTTACGGCGGCGCCGGTGAAATTGGGCGCATATCTCATGCCCTTCGCTCTGTGCCAAAATGGCGTATTAAATGGTTTCAAAATTCGCACAGCCAAAAACGAAATATTGCTGCATACTTCAAAGGGGAGTTGCAATCCAAAAATACTACTGCACTCTACCAAAAAAAAATTTTTAAAAACGATACACACTTCACCAATATAGCAACTCTAGGATTGAAGCTCTAGGAGAAAATGCACGCCCTTTTTTTTAAAAGGTGGATGCCAAAGTAGGCTCGAGAGAGAGAAAAAAAAAAGTTCGGTCAGCGGGAGGCCTCGGTGGCCAACACCTGAGGTCAGCCGGCGTTTTCCCACCCATCTCCAGACCCTGTGATGTATGAGCTCTATTTGTCTTGGGGAGAGAGGGCCCCCCTACCATCGCCACCCCCGAAAAACGAGGACTGCGGAGCTCCCGAGTTAACTGCATTGTACTCTAGTTTCCAAGGTGTGGAAACGAATCCCGAGCCATAATTAGAAAAACCAGAAAAAAAAGTGAGGAATCTCCTGCTTTTTTAGCTTTTACTTTTCCCCCCGATAACCACACACGGCGATGAATACGTAAGTTTGAATTAAGCCCGAACCATCTTCGAAGGAGAAAAAAAAGATGGAGGGCTAGTCCCATACTTTTTCTTGAGCACCCAATTCAGAAGAGGCAGCCACGAAACAATTGCGAACCGGCAGGGAGCCTGGTGCAAATTGGTCTGGTTATGGCAATGGCATGCTGTGGAGGATTGGTGGAGTGGGCCGTCCAAAAATATTATAAGAAAAACGAGGAAGAGGAAAGCATGTGTTATATAATCACCAACTTGGCAATTAACTAATGTGCACTTTTTGGCACCTCCATTTAGATAATGAGGCAAGTTTTCGCCTTTTCAAAAACACCCTTACAGGATCACGCATTAACACTAATCTTTTTGCGACCTGATTCTGCAAATACACCCCTCCCGCCCCCGATTTCGCAATCTCTGATGCCTTGGGAGTTTTGGTAAGCCTGAAGCTGCTCAAGCCTGGCCCCTCCCACTTCCCAGCCTCCCTACACTCAGTCCGTCTTCCTTGACAAATGTAACGGGGCTCAATCGCCCATCCATCACACTTTGGCAGATCATCAGGCAAATTACCACCTTTTAGCCAAGGCAAGGAGGGAAGGGGCCGTCAGGTTGAAAGGCGAGGGAAAAGCGAGATGTGGATAGGGTGGGTGGGTGGATGGGAGGAATTGGGGAGGGTGGGGGGGTAGACCAAAGGAGATGGGGAGCCTTGAAAAGATTTACCCGCGGCTTATTCCCGCAAGAATATAAAATGTGGAATGGCGAGGAAAAGAGGAAAGGAGAAAGGGGCCTTGCTCTCGCTCATGCCTACAGGGGAAGCGAAAAAAGGGGGCCGGCTTTGGAGCCAGGTTCAGGTACTAAAGGGTGCGATTTAACGTGTGACTGAACTATAGGGCTGAATCATCTGTGCACACAAGCTCAAAATTTTCAAAGTCCGTACCAGTAGCGTACCGAGTGTGAATTGCACCCATAATTGCAGAATCCCAAATAACTAGCCCTCATCAGCCCCCGATATCTCTTTTATCAGATATACCCCCCTCCCTGCAAAGTTCCTCCAAAGGAAAAGAGGAGGCCTTTCCACCAACACAACTTTCGCCAGTCTAATTCTCACTTGGGTCGCATTTTGGGGAGGACCGGGCCCCTGTTCACTTGTTTTTACAAAAGGCACGGGAATGCAGGCTAGGTTGCACAAAACCCTTCTCCCCCATCTTCTCTTTCCTCGCAATTGGAAACGGAGAGAGAGGGGGGGCTTCTTGAAAATCTCTTCCTCCTTCACTCCTTCTCACTCCCCCGAAACTTGGCACAAGTTTATAATTCAGCTAATATAATAGACCTACTTTACCAGAGGCACGTACAAACTTAGGATGAAAGATACTATAGCCCCCCTCTCTTCCCTCTCTCCCTATTGCTGCCTCCACCTTCCCTTTTCCACAGAGTGCATGTAAACTACCCGGCCATGTTTCAAACAAAAGCAAAGATTTTAATAGAAACGCACACCGGGANCCCCCCCCCCCCCCCTGCGAAAAGAAAAGGCAAGGCTTTCTGATGACAAACCCTGGGTATATATTTTTCCCTCCCAGCCCAACTCGGTTACAGCCTCTCCCTGAAAAGGATGAAATTCGTTACGCTCCGCAGGTACTACCTCCTATGCAGATCTATGGCGGAGTTTCGGACGACTCCTCACACCGAAACTGGGTTGTTTTGTTTGCGGGCACAAAAGGCGCCTCTTGTTTTGTTTCCAGGGTGCATTAGCCCGGGTACACAGGGAGGGGGGGAAAAAAACCCGCAACCGCTTTGCTCGGGCTTGTACAGTACTTGCAGGCATCTGGCAACGCGCGATTAATTAACCAGCCCTCGTCGTAAACCATTTTCTACGTACGCACTTAACGCCGAAGCGATTAATCCTGCATTGGAGCCACGTCACGCAAGCGCCCCGTTCAATTATTAATAAGCACAGCCCCCTGTTTCTCCTTGACGGGCCTGAAATTTTTATTTGCACCGTCTTATCTCTTTGGATGTCCCTAAAGCTTGTGACAGAGAGGTGGATTGTAAGAGGGTCTCTCTCTCTCTCTATTTTTTTCTAGGATTTGGGTCAAGGGATGTGAATGGCCTGGGACGTAAGAAGGATGGCCCCGCTTTTGAAACGTCGTCCTGTGCAGCAGACGCGTACAAAGAGACCGGGAATGAGCGCACACGCGTTGTCACGAAATTCTCAAATTTTTCCGAGAGGAAAAAAAAAAACCTGGCAAAACACCCCGCCCACTCGAACCCCACCGTATTTTTATGAATCCAATCCGTTCCGCATGATTTACTGCCTGCAATTACAATGATATAGCTGGCATCCCCCCGATCTGGACAAGCTAAACGTAAATCAAGGTGCCTATCGTACGTCAGATGATTGTCTGTGAAACCCCGACCGCTAAATATGGTTGATGCAGGCTATCAGTAATGGCATCTGCAGGTGACATCGGGACAAACAAAAATGTAGTGTACTGCGGGCTTCTTTGCTCTGTATACATAGATAAGGTCACTTTTTGATAGACAATTCATTTTTCTCATACGACTACAGTGCATTGAATTACACATAACGGTGAGAAAAATGCATGATATTTATTGCCCTCAGTGAATTTATGAAACGACTTGCTGGCGTCCTAAGTGCTGCTAAATAGCTCGTTTCAACCCCGAGCAGTAAACCCTCCAGCCCGAAAAATAATTTTAATAATCGATGGACACGACGAAAGAGAGAGCAGGACCTTTTCCTCCCCGCCGGCTTCCGTTTTTGAGTCTGAAACTCTCCAGTCCCCCTTCCCATCCTCATATACCCAGAGATTTCCCCATGATCCCCCGTTTATCCATGCGTGTCGATGCAATTGATTGCTCTGTACTGCCCTAACACCTTCCCAATCTATCAAACCGGCAGGGAGAAAGAGGAGGGAGGGAAAACCCCCCGAAAGAAATAAAAAAAGAAGAGGAAAAATGGTGGTCGTACATAAGTTGCACACATGGCCGCGCAAATGGCTACACAATTAAATGGATCTACACTCACGCACTTGATGAAGATGAATTGACCTCGTCAGCCAGAGAGGTGAATTTAGGCGGGCGGGACCCCCCACCTGTTTGTAAACGGGTGATGGGACAGTTCGTCGATCAAGATGGTGGGGAAACAAATTCGGGAGGGGGCTGGCAAATAATTGTCTTACACACACATACTATGTGCGGCGTCCCGGAACCGGCGTCCATCAAACGTCGCGCTAAGTCAACGTTTCTCTCCCAGGGCGGTCACACCATTTATGTCGAATTTCAATCTCAAATGATTTTAGCTCCCCGGGTTTTTTTTTTTCTTTTTTTCTTCCAGTAAGGTCGCGCCCCGTTTCGGTTTTTTAAAAAAGTGCTCCGGAACCTTTATTCATTAATTCCAAGCCTGAAAAGCAGTAGAGGAAGCGCCCCGCCTTAGCGACTCAATACATCATGTTCGACCGAGCAGAAAATTTTTCTTGATTTGGAGGGCTTCGCGCCGCTTCCCGGGGATAGCGAGTGATCCAGAATTGATAAGTCGCGAGAATAATTAAAATAAACCGTGTTTACCGAGACAAAAGGGGCTTGGAAAGAGAGCGGGGGCCATATCAACGCATATCCTTTCCTCAATATTTTTCGTGGCCTGTTTTCTTTCAAAAGCCCGCGTTCAAAACGGGGGCATCTATGTTCTTCCCTTTTCCAATTTATTCCGATACGTCTCTCCATCAGAAATGTTTGCACTGCCGGCTACCGCTCGTCGTCCCACATGTTAACGCGGTGTTATTACTTTAGGAAAACCCAAAAAGGAACGTGGGTGCGTGTGTGGGCATATATATATATTTTAGCTCCTCTACTGCACCGCAGCCTTGTAACGTCCATCTTGTGTTCATTACGCTTTCATGCATGTGCAGGCAGCCGGTGAATAAATGAAAGAGTGAAAGATGATGTGCGCATTAATTTGGAACGGAACGAGGCGTCCCTGAAGAGTATTCATGACTGGACCTGCGTTTCAATGTTATGAAGAACTCTCTGATTTTGATATGCGGCAGGTTTTCCAAGAGATGTGCAAATCCACATTTGCAGCGAGGGGTGGGTGGGCCCACATGCAAAATCAGTTTCGGAGGGTGGAGACTTGGAAATTTTCGGGGAGGAAATTGGAAGTAGGCGTCCACACAAAAATGCCTCATATATCAGACCCACCCTCCCTCTGCACATTCATTTCCAGCTGACCAGCTGACCACCTAGCTCCCCAAAAAAATGACAGGCAGTCTTTTATACGATCCACTAGGGACCAGCCACCCGCCTAAATGACCTCTCCGAAAAAGTCTTCAGAGTTTTTCCCCTCCAGCCAAATGACTGATGACTTCACAACGATTATCCGCACCCCACTCCCAATCTATTACAAAATTATTTCCGTCCATCCCAACACCGCAACTACCCGCCTTGACCATGTTGATATCCCATTACAGCAACCGGCTCAATTACATGTGTAACCCTCCCACCCACACTGGGGTCCTACCCGCCTACTCTCTCTCTCTCTCTCTCTCTCAGTTTTTCAAAAACCAGGGGCCCAACCCAGATTGGAAACTTGACTCAACAACACTGCATACAATATAGGCCAGGGCAGGCCCTTGCTGCCAGAGGGTTGTTAATGGAAACCCTAAGCAGCACGATCAATCTTATCAGGTTGGACAGTTAATTAATGCCCCCTGTATTAGCCGACCGCGCTTCTCCAGCTGAGGCCTCCCACTTAAAAAGTAAAATTCGCCAGGCGCCGGCTAACTACACTCCGGGCTTTCGGATACACCTACCTTCTCCCTCCCCCCCACCTTCTCTTCCTAGCCTGCAAACCAACTCTCAAAGACCCCATTCGTTCAAGTGGACTCACTTACACCTGATTCCAGATTTGGAGAAAGAAGGGAAACGGAGGGGGAAAAAGAACGCTTGCACGGCGGGTTCACACGGTCAAATGTTATCGTCCAGCTATATCAGCAACATTGGATTACAAATAGAATCAGAGTATTTAGTGCAAAAAATTAATGGATCCGCAAACGGTGCCATGAATTACATCAAAAGTATTTGGCTATAACGCAGCGGTTCCATGCGACCTGAGTGAAATAATACTGCATACGTAACATAACTATTAGCTGATGTATCTCTCCCGAGGGCTCATATCAACAACGTATTATTATTTAAATTATATAACATTATTGCTAATATTTGGCACCACAACTGATGGAATAATCAAAATTTAACTACTCTATCTTGATCGCATATTCACAAAATGAACTACTTGCCAGTACACAATTTTAAATTCAGTACTTCGTGCAGGATTTATTTCGTTGCACTCGGTGAAAGCTGGCCTTTACTGTATAGAGTGCCCTCATTCCATTGTGTACGCATATAACTGCTTTGTACTAAGCCAGTATGTAAAAAGTTCTGCAGCATTTTACGTAAACAAGGTTCAGAATGACTTATTCAGCCTGATGCAATAAACCTCATTCTCTCTACATATCCTTACATCTCTGCAAACCGGTGAGGCACATGTGGCCGAATGGTGGCCTCAAACCAGGAACTTCGTAATCCGAAAGGCTCATTCATACCTATTTGTGCAGTAATATATCAAGTTTCTTAAACACACACCTGTTGTGCGATTGAGGTCGCTGATGGTTGATTGTCATATTTACCTACAATGGTGCAACCCAACCGTACTCAACAGTTTCTAGGGGAAGTAGGCCTACATGTGAACATTGCTCTACAGGTCTTGCACATAGCCATTTTTTTCTGAAGGAAACGTGACTAACCGAGCAATTTGCTGAACCGTACAATATGACCGCATGACTACCACGTCTAAAAATTCTGCAAATCCTATTCAGGGCAGTACACTGTCAACAAAAACATCCCAGGGGGAGGAAAAATGCGGTATACGAACCCACCGAAAAAGTACAGGATGCGAATCACCCCGAAGACGAAGAAGCAGAAGGCAGCAGAGAGAGAAGAGGAATGAAGAAGAAAAAAAATCACTCCATTGGAACCGAGGCTGGCTGGAACTTGGGACTAACGGCCCTTCGAATACCCAGCTCAAGGAATGACAGTCTAGTGTTGAAAGCATCGTGGGAAAGCGCCCAACTTGCGCCTCACGCCTTTAGCCCTGGTTGAAGGGAGGGAGTGGAGGAGAAGGAAGGGAAGAACGCGCCAGCACAGAAGACTTTTTTACGTCCGGATTCTCACTTCATTTTCCCGTACCTTTTTTCTCTCTCTCTTTTCTCTCTACTTCTTCCACCCCCTTTCCAGCACCTCACCACTAGATACCCGCCTTTTCCACTCGAAATGTATCACCCTTGACGAGTACAGAGTTAGTTCGCCGGCCCTGAATTAGTCTACCGTCAACCCCGTGACCATAAAGATGGACCCGGGGGGGCCTGGTAGGGGTGGGGGGGAGCACACTATAATTAAACCGCGTCGTCATGGTATTTCGCGCATACTTTCCTTCCGGAGTTAATTCGAACCAATGACACGGAGAAACATAGACTGCTTAACCGACTGGCGACGAGGACGTCAGCTAAGCCGCAGCGACGGAAGAAGGATCGGCAAAATAGTGCGGGGCACACATGTTGCTGCCGTGACAACCCTGTGCCGGGAAAATTAAAATTGGCAACGTGTGACGGTGGACATGTGGGGAGCCAATAGATCAGCACGGGAGCAAAGGTCCGGGCAGAAACGAGAAAAAATTTAAGAGCGGCTTCTGATTGGTTGGGGACAGTTTTACTATTGGCATCTTTCGTCCTTTCTTTCCTTGCTTGCCATATTCTCAGAACGCGCCTGTCTCGAAGAAAGCAGTAGGTTGCCAGATGATGACTCTAAGTGCTAGCTGCTACAACTGCTCTCCTCACAAAAGCTATTTCCGATTGTTCTGGCTGCCATTCGGGAGATCCTGGGTTCGAATACGGGGAGCCGACCATCCGTGTGTGTTTCTCCACATCAATTCCAGGGATGGTTTCCTGTCCAAAATGGCCAAGGCCGCTTCCTTCCCTCACGGTCCTTCTTATAGTGACCGTTCGTAACGGTGCCACACATAATGTTCTAAATTCATTCGTCGCTTGGTCATGATTTCATTGGAGGCTCATCGGATTATAATGTCTGATTCCCATGAAGCCAAATGCCGACTAGTGGTTACAATTTCTCTAGCAGCTAATTTATAGCAGCCGTAGCTAGCAGCTATATCGGTTAGGCCCGCCTATACCAGGTCGATGACATATTTCACTAAAGGTGGCGACGCGACGGCGGCTTCGATGGGCAATATCACTCCGTGGTGCATGGTACCTGCATGCACCCGTGATTGTGCAATGCCATCACGACATGGCGGTACAATAGGGCGGAACGAATCGCAGGTTGATCCTCCGCCTTTTCGTGGTCCATCTGAGCCAAGATGGCCGCCAGTGAGGGAAAAAGCTAACAATGGATGGGACGGAGTGTGCAGGGACCGATACCCGATTCTCGACGAGTTCGGTGTCGCCACGGGCAGGACCAGACTGATTACAATGGCCCCCCTGGACGTTCTGCATGACCGGACGCAATTACTCAAGGTACCGCCACCACTGGGCTAAACGATGCCAGCCAAGCTTTTTGCCTTCTGCGATTCCCCAAACAAACCTCCAAAATCTGGGTCAAAATGCTCAAGTTTGGGTGGGCCCTCGATATTAACCACGGGCATGCGTGAATAATTAATTTCAACTTGATACATGTAGGAGCTTACCTATACGACACTGATGCATGGCACCGTATTAATGACATTGTGCACTTAGTTTGCCAAATTTTGCAGAGAGGAAGGGTTGTTACATCGGCTCCGTCTTTTTTGGTAAAAGAGGGGGGCATTACCTGACCCTACCTGACTTGACTAAAGCGTTAGCGAAAGTTCCCATGGCAGAATTAAGCCCTTGACAATGCATCAGTCAGGACTTACCTGTAAAGAAGAGAGGACACACATTAATACACAATCACGCTTCATCACCAGTTTACACACTTGCAAAAGTTGTGGCAGCCACCATCCTCTTAGTTACACCCAAAAAGACCAAAAAATTCCCTCCTCCCGCTTTCAAAGAAGCATATTATCCCCCGATTCTTCCGGTTCCTGACCCACTAACACCCTTATCAGCACGTAAGAGCATCGGAAGGGAAATCTTCCCGCACTTTGCCCTTTCTTCCACCCCTCCTCCCTCCTTCTGAAAACTTAGTCCTTATTTGCCCGCCCTGATCTAGCGGCACCCTCGTCTATCTCTTATCTCTCGCTATCCTGAATCTTTCCCTCTAATTATAAGGGAGGAGCCTCCTTGGTAGGGACTCCCCCTCCACCCAACCCCCCCTCCTTGAAAAGAAGACGTCTTGAGCGTGTCCCCCCACTGCGCCCCCGTTGCTCCTTCCCCCATTCTTTCTGTTTTCTTTGCAGTTTCCCCTATTCCCCAAGAACTCGTCCTGGGCCAAGGGGGTGTCGGGGATCCCTTTGTACTCTCACAGGGGCTTTGAAATTCCAACCGGGACCCACATTGTCTTGCTCTGTCATGCATAGGAAACAAGATGTTGAAATCGCGTTCCATTAAGGAGTTTCCCATGGACCCGACATCATATTTCGCGTGCATTACAAAGTCTAATATCACATCCAATAATCAATGGGGGGAGGGGGAGGTGGTGGTGGAGGAGGAAGAGGCCTACCCTTATTTGCTCATCTAAATGCTGAATTACAAAGTTGGGTGTTACTTTTATTGTTTTATTGACCAGGGATGGCATGCATTATTTACAAGATCGAGAGGAGGTTTGGTTTGCACCCTAATGATATTTCCATGGTGTGATTTTTATTCAGATGTCAAATGGGGAAGAATTGATCTATTGGCAAGAACCTCCCCTGAGAGAAAAACCTGGCCGGAAATCACTGCACTTGAGTCATTACAGTTTAGGTAGGAAGGTAGGCAGCAGCAGGTACAGGGGGACCCAGGCCAATCCCAGACGTGCGATTCTGCTCTCCGAACGGCTCAAAGTTTCAAAATCCTTAGCCTCTTCCCCTGTAGTACGTCCTCCCGAAAATTATTCGTAGGGGGAAGCGCTTTCAGCCAGCAGTCATTAAAATCCTAATTGGATCAAAAAAACTTTTGATGTCCTGCAGGAAATTAAATCACTCCAGGTACATTTTTCCTAATTGTCCTGAAAGGCAGCTCGCCCTTCCTTTAAAAAAAATTAATGCAGGTGACTGCCGACTATAAAGATTTTTTTTAGAACACTAGAGGACAAAATGGTCTATTAATTAAATGTGCAAGTGGATACCGAAAATATGGACGTCATATAGGTCCCTCCTACCCAAGACGGAAGGCACTAGAATTGATAAGCCACGAAGCCATCATGGGTACCTCGACTATTAGCTTCTTAATAAGCCCATTCCACGAGACTCGGCATATTAAGTGTACCGGGCCTATGTTGAAACAGGCCGAATAGTATTCCGACCCGCGTCTTGAACTCTTCCCCTGGCTTGACATATTCGTTGGTGGTACCCGGTGCCTAAACCCCCCCTCCCTTCCTTTTTTTTAGGCGAGGGCCGGAAGGGGTCGAGAGTGGGCGGAAGTCCAAACTTTGTCCACATAGTTGGTGCATACCCGGAGACCTGCAGTGGCCGCAGCATTCCAGAGATACAAACGGGCCCAAAGAGAACTATTGTGGTGCAGGGGCCTAAACATGACAGTCATTTCCCATATACCTCACGATTTAATTAGCTTACCAGCACAGCATCGATAATTCCCCCC
>KZ538490.1:66027-87094 GCA_000934665.2 Catajapyx aquilonaris | reverse complement strand
GCCCCCCCCCCACCCCCCTCAAAAATAAATGCGATGTACTAGCTGCTGCCGACAAGGGTTTCCTCCAAGAGCCTTCAGGCTATTCTGTGTCCCACCGTTCAATGACTGAAATTAATTTTGATGCACCAAAATTGGACCGTATATACGTTTCTCCTCTAGGGAAACTTCAGACAGAGCAATCTGCTGTGTTATTACAATGCAAAGCAGCATGAGTTTGGCTTACTTGCTTAGACACGGTTTCTTAAACCGAACAAGAGGGAAAAGATGCGGCTCAATAAAAGGGGAGCGGGAGTAGAGGGGAGAGGAGGAGAGAAGGGGGAGGGCCATTTGGGCCCGACATTAATTCTCATCGCAATGTAATTCAATTTCTCCTTATGGAGAAGATATTGGGATGCAACTCTATAGGGCACGGGTTGCCGGCTAAAATAATCACAGCTGCCCTATAGCCGGGGTATCGCAGTCGAGTTAGTAGCTTTAAATATTTAATAACTGAAACGTATACACTGCCGCGATTATAAAATTTACTCGCAAAATAGCTTATAAAAGTGTACCGGTTATTTCAGAAGGCCGCAGTTCCGTTTACAACTTCTACGGTACTGTCCAAAAGCATCTAGACTAGCTCAATCGAATAATTTGCAGTCATCGTATACTGTATAGCAGTATATTTCGCTGTGTAGTCTGATAGTCTTAAAATACATTCTATGTCGCATACGAGCAGATTCGCATGATACACATTTATTATCTGCGTTGAAGCTGGCGATTATTGTAGTAGGCTTTGTTTTCATTTGTAGTGATTGTCAATAATTTTCCCTGTAACTATAATCGTATCCCGCTAGGCTCCCAATTGCCAATGTATTTTCGAACTTAAAGCATTGGAAATGCCCCAGTTTGATTGAATCCAAGGAGAACATTGCGGCGCGGCGGCTAGATACTTCCCTGATCAAAAGGAAGTGTCCATTACATTCCATATTGCCGTCTCCCTCGAAATGTAATGAGGAGCTTAATGACAAAAAAGTCGCTAAGGTTTGCGAGTTGCAGAGATATTTCAGAGATATCAGATGCTAACAGGGCCTATAGACCTAGAGAGAACAATTAAACCGCATATTCTAGCCCGCTACGTGGCGTAAGCGATGTACGCCAGGCACATCAGCGCCACCTATATGATATGCCACCCAATTTCAACCCCGCCGCGACATCAAACGACACAAACTGCTCGAACCGGTCTACCTGGCACCTAATTTTGTGCCGCAACATTATAATCACGCCCCGACACTTCCCCCCTACCCAAAAAGGTTCGGGGGGCGGCAAGAGTCCCCGCCTGTTTGCCAAACCCCCCACCCTCTCCAGCACACCCCTCCGGAGTCCAATTCCCGGGGCCTCCGGAGTCTTGCTTATGCCCAACGAAGCAGCGCCCTATAAGACGGCACCTCCGGTACACACAGCTCGGGACCCGTATAATTTTGCAAATTGCGATGCGAAATTATCCACTCCCCTTGAAACTTTTGTGTCCTGAACTTGGGTCTGGTTGGGGGGTGAGGCAAAGGGGGTGGTAGGTTTGTTTACTTTCGAACGTAAGGCTACAAAATGGTAAAATTAACGGCAAGGCAAACACGAAGTGCTCCTGCGGAATTTGAATCTGGTCCCCGCCAGCAATCAGCAAAACCAACGGCCTCATTAGCCCAATATGCATGCAGTCTCTTCCCTGCGTGTACTCTCTGACCCGACGAAAAGTGGCCTCACTTTGTCATGCAGATTCTCAGAAATTCCACCTACTTGTAGGTTCCGTCGTGACTGTTCAACTAGCAATCACAATAATTCCTCAACCCCCACCCCCTAGCGAAAATTGATTCCTAGCTTAAGCTTTTTAACGGCCACCCCACCACCCAACTCTAAACTCGCAACTTTTCCTCTCGACATTAGGGAATCCGGGTGTTTGTTTTTCGGGTCCTCCTGTCCTTTTGACTGGGAAATTAGCCGGAAATTGTCACATCAACCATCAAAGTCAGTATTCTTGACCCGGAAACTGCAACTTGCAATCATTTGAGTTAGAATTATTTCTAAACAAATCTGGTACCGGAATTACCAAGCGCAAAATAATTACCAAACTGAGATATGTACAGTACATAGAATTAATTACAACCTATTCGAGCTTTAGTAGTTGTTAACCTCGGGCAAAACTAGCCCAGAATCAGTTGCACTAAGTTTTCAACAGCTGCAACTTCACATTAACTTTTTACTATTTCTAATGAATCTACTACCCACAGTAACGCAGTGCGGATAAGTAATCCAGCAACAGCAACATAAGTTAAGAACTTTGAACCACAAAGTAATCAAGTAAAATTTGGTGCTAGCGGTCAATCAGCTCGAAGCGCATATTATTTCAATTTGCTACTAAGAAGCAAAAAAAAAAAACTTCCGATATTAATAGCCAAAAAGTTACCCGCATAATTTTTTGACTTATTACTGCCCGAAGTTTTAGTACCGCCAACAGGCCAGTTATTCTAGTTTTTTACTAGACTTATATACCAGCTTAGGTGTGCACTACATGCTTAATAAACAGTGTTCTATGGTTGTCTATATGTCAGGAGGGGAAGAAAAAACTTATTTTGTTATAATTTGTGGAATTATTGCAGAAATTATTTTGATCTAAAACGTCGATTCGTCACCGATATCCATTGGCATAAGACACGAGGCAAATTTACCAACCGGTTTTAACTTATCAACTTTCAATCAATTCTTCAGATCAAAAATTCCAACATGCAATCCATCCAAAATAGCTCCAACCTATGACGCAAAAAAAACCCACACCCCCCGACTGCTTTTGGCCATTACACCATTCAGTATTAAATGACAGGAACATCCATCTCGCCACCCCTTCGAATCCCCGCTATTTTAAGTGCTAAATCATTGACAGTAATCGACGCCTGTGTCCCCCAAATCTGTTTGACAACTTACTGCAATTTCTGGTTTGAATCCGATGCCTGCCCACCTGTCATCCCTTCAAATGAGGAACCCCGCTTTTTACTCCGCACCAAAATGATTCCTGAAATTTTCCCACGCACGACCGGACTATTTATGCGCCATCGGAATCGTCACATTAAATCTCTCTCCCTCACTGTTGCCCCAGCTCCATCGGCACACACGTACTGGAAAAAAAAAAGTCAGGGGGAAAAAAAAAAAATTGTCGACCGCTTCTCCTGTCATGGTCGGCACATTACCGACCCTCTGTATCCTGTCACGGATTAAATAGACCAGTGTCTGTGCCCCCATAATCAGCACTTTGCCTCTAAATCGAAATTGTTGTCAGCCTCAATTACTGTTTGTTAGCAGGGGGTGTAGTACCCTCTTTTTTTTGTCGATCCCTGCCTTGTGGTGAGTGCGGTGTAGTTAAGTTTCATATACTTTTTTGGACGGATTTCTGGAATAATGTGGCAATAAAACATGATCTGCTACCATATTACATCATAAAAATAATTCTTTCTGGAATATTCCGGAAGAACTGGTAAATCAGGTCTGACAAAAAAAAAAAAAAAATCAGCTTTATTTTACTCATATTCCAACACCAAAATTCTGCAGTATTCCGACTGCGCTTAAACCACTCCACACACAAAATTTTCGCATTATTTTATTTTTAATACCGTTAAAAAATGGGGTCGAATTTTCGTCTAACTGCTAGGTACTGCTAAGTTAGCATTACGTAACTAGCAGTGCGACGAAAATTCCACCCATAAATTTTATTTCTGAAATTACCGTTCTGTCAATAAATAACGTTATTTCGCTATTTCCGATATACTATTTCCGATATACAAACTACAGTATACTGTATTACCAATATTGAAGCAATAAATTGCTGCTCTATGTATCAATATTTTCCCATTTATTTCTATACTTTTAATAATATAAACATGGAATATTCCGATAGCGCTGTTCTATCAAATATTTATATTTCCCTAATTTATTTGAAAAAAATCTACTGCATCTCTAATATTGCGGCAGTGAATTGTTGCACTAATCGCTACAAAAATTTCAGCAGCGTTTATGGACTTTTTAAACTCGTCCCGTGATATATCGCGCCACATACACCGCATTTCATTTGCCCTCTACCTCAAATCCGATTTGCATGGCTCGGCAAAGACATGCAAATCCTGGGTCATTTGCGCCCCATTTTATTTCAATAGTTAAATTAGGAGAACCCCCCGATATTTAACATTTTAAAAATAAACCGCTTTGTAACATTTTCAATGTGGCTTATGACCATTTCCCCCCAAAACGCCTCAATTATTCCCATTAATAACAGATGAAAAATGGAACACATTCCGCCACATACGCAAATCGCCCCAGCAGGTAAATTATTACACATAAACTCAATGCCCATAATGCATCAGCTTATGAAATTTTCATCCCTCCCCAGTTTTGGGGAAATGTCACCCGTTTCGAGTAGCAGCAGCTTCCTCGGCGCAGAATACCTCCAAACCCGTCTTGCAGACACCAATTAGCGTTTTTAATTTATACGCCGAACAAAATTCAGGGCCATAACACTTCATTAGCGTTCACGGATCAATAGGATTCCCCCCCTCCACCATCCGCCGCCACCAGAATTTATTATTTCGCCAGCCGGGCCTTGATAATCTTGATTACGATTAAGAGGCCCGCCACGTTAGAAATAGTAATTTCTTTAGTATGAAAATCACCTCCGTGTTAACTAGCGTTAACTAGTCCCTTGCCCAATGTTTAGCAAACTGTAATTCATTAAGCGGCCAACTTCTGGCGTTTGGTTATTGAATCAGGGGTCCCAGGAGAGGAGCAGGCGACCGAGAGAGAGGGAAGAGATGAGGGGATGCTGAGGGAAAAGAGAGACGCAGCTTCTGAGAGGAAGGCATGGAGGGTACACCTCAAATCCAACACCATGTCACAGGGTACAAGGTGGTGCAGAAATTAGCTCAATTTCTAATAAGCAACTTGCTACAACCTAATATTTTCGGCATAATCAGCATGTCATGTTGGTTACATGCCTATCGCACCATATAATGTTAAAAACGAAATCACCCCCCGTGCACCCTGCTGCTGCCAAAAAAAGAAGAAGAGAGTGACGCTCTATCTTGCATTTTTCATGGGCACTTCTTGACAACGGCAGTTCCACGTGTCAGCTGACAGTTGAAACCAGACCGCCCGTTTGATGGAAAGAGCTTAATCGCAGTGCCCACACGGGGTTACAATATGTCATATCAAATTATGCCGGGGCTACCACGCCCGGCCGGCCATATTATAGCCCGGCACACTGTTATATCATAGAGTTTAAACAGTGGCCCACAGCTGCACATGAAAATCAACAGCTCATACCCCCCATCCCCCCAGCTGCTGCCACACATTCCCCTTCCCTATATATATATATGCCAGGCATCCACATGAGCCTACTCCAGGCCTCAATCCTTACTGCTCGAAATGGCCGATAGCCCTTAATTCCCAGGATGGGCTGCAATGGCACGAGTTCAAGTGTGCACTACAGACCCTATTATAGCATCCCGCTTAGTCCCCTTCCCGAGGCTTAAGATTTGTCAAGCGGCTTTAACATTTGGTCAGGTAAATTATATTCAAATAAGTGTATACCTGGATCAGAACATGGAAGGCTTACTCTTTTTGCAGAGGAATTTCTCGCGGGCCACTCGACGGTACAGAAATCTTTTCAGGGCCACATGTTGAAAGTTAAGATCATCTCGACACAAATTATTTCATTACCGTATCCATGTAGGAATTAGTTTTGTACATTTTATCAAACAACCCATTTAAAACTTTTTTAAAGTGTAGGAAATAACTAGCCTACTTGAGAGGACCGGTCGTTTCAACTCGAAAATGAATGATTATGTGTCAATTCCTATACATAATTGAATAATTAATCAAATTGTCATGTTAGGTGCAAATACAGGGTGTTCCAAGGTCGTGGGGCATTTTATAATAGTTATAGCTAGAGGAAATTTCGCTCAAAGCTGTTATATTTTTGTAGATTGTTGTTCCCCGATTCTATATAGCCACTGCTAGATCTGGATCGCGGCACAACAAGCTACACAAAAAATAACTACTTCGGACGATATCAGTGATTGAAAATGTATTTAAAAATTTTATTGCCCAACAAAAATTCCGAAAATTCGTGATGCTTTGACTAATACAATGACGCTACTTTTTGTACAAAAGTATGGTGGATGTTTCACGAATTTAATTTCAAATTTATTAACATGGAGTAACCTATCACCGGTATATTCAGAGGCGAGCTTTACGAAACTAAGCAAAAAGTCCCCCCTTCCCATGCCACGCCGCGTGATTTAAACCCGCAGTACATCGCATTGAGCCGAATCCTTAAGAATCCGGCGACTGTATAGAGGTGGGCATTAAAACGGAACAGTAACACCCGTTGCCTCCCCCTTCTCCCCCTTCCCTCCACCCCCGATTGGGCAAGAGTACAACGTTTGAGGTCTGACAGGACTACCTTCCGACACCCAAAGTCCATTTGCGCAACACGGAGCCAGGCCCCAAACCCTGGCAGTTCTGGGCTGGCGAGAAGTGGCAGCGGCCCACCCACACTTAACCCCAAAAACCTCTCCTGCGGACAGGCCACTTAAATATAACATCATGTAAAGGTGTCGCACGTTACCCAGGGTCACCTGCTGCCCGACTGGGAGGAGGGGAAGGCTACCGGGGGTGGTTTTCTTATTCATTTCGACGCCACCACGCCGACGGTGGTGGCCACACCGCGGACTCCGACCGAATCCTGCCCGATTATTTTTACCCTTCCCCCAGAGTCTTCTCGCAAAAATTCCGCCTTCTTGTACACCCGGAAAATGGCGCCCGCTTCATGCATTGACTCTCAACAGTTTGTGGCTCCTTTTGAGGCAATTTGCCCGTTTTCTTATGGGAAAACATTGCGGCTAGCACCAAACACATCCGAACCAAGATGGCGCCCGCTGTTGCATACCCAAATCAACTCCTCAAATGTTTCCGTCTCAATTTATGGGCGAAAATGAACTATACTCTAGCTTTCCCAGCTCCGTAGCTGTAAAAAGAGGTTTCCCGGTGGTCTCAGGCATGCTCTCCTCTGTCCTTGTTCCAACACCTGCGCTCCAAGCAACAGCAGCTCTTTTACTTCATAATGAGCCAGGCTTGCTACCAACTAACGTCAAGTATCGCCGTGTGACCGCAGCGTTAGTGGATCCCACTAGCCGGGGCACTACACGCTAAATGATTGAGCGGGTTGTAACAGTGAGAGGGGCCTGACCCGCACTGAAAATGTCACTCCGCATGCCCTGGCTAAAATGCTCAAATAATTACAACCTCCCACCGAAAAAGGCGTGTCTTATACGACAAGGGGGCCAAAGCCGGATTAAATGGACGGTCGGAATCGCAAATGAACACTTTACGCAAGCAGCATTGTCGCTTATCGAACCCCCGGCCACCGACGCCTTTTTATCGCAGCCCGCAATATTGAGAAAGGAGCACACAAAATGAGCATTGTTTCGGAAGTGTGCGACCTAATCTAACCTGAATTTCACAAAAGATTCTCGCCTTGTATGAATCGGATTGGGCCAATCGTATCGGACTAATCGCGCGCTCGATTCAAAAACTGAACAACCAGCATCATCCCCAAAAGAGACGGCTATTTTGTGAAAAGGAGGTAAAAATGGCCTATCTTTCCTCCTTTCCCCTCCCATAACGGAAGCACAGTGCAGGGGAAACCCGGATTATAATCAAAAAAAACCCAGCTCTTTTTATCTATTTCAGAAAAAAAAAAATGCGTCTTTTCAACCCCTTCTCTCCCTAGCAGCACCCTGCCATGCCCTGGGCATTCTGTATTATGTTTCGACGGCCAGAATCCAAGGCTCGCTTACCGACTATCTTCTCGGTTAGCCCCAAAGTCGGAAATGAACTAATTATCTCATTCCACCTTCATTAACCCCTGGACCCACTCTCGGCGGTGTCGGCACAAGGGGGGTCTTAGTGTGACGGTTGCGGGGGAGATGGTTACAAGGAGGGAGATAAGCCCAGATTACCACCCCTAAACACTCCCCTTTTCCCCTCCCACCCCAACTCTTCCCTCTCTCCACATCCCCCAACAGCCCATTTAGTTACCTACGTTATGCTCATTGGAACACTTATCATAACTTGAGAGCATTTTTCTAGCTGGAGACTGACACCGGATTTCTCCGAGAGTTTCAATGTCGAGGTCATGACACGATGGCAATTTTGTTTAGGAAGTGTGTGTCGCTCCTCTATATAGTACAATAACTGTCGTCAGGTACTATGGGGCTCAAATTGTTTTGGCCTGGTCTTGAAGCAACCCTTCTCACAGGCCCCACGGTGAGGAAATGTGTGTGTGTGAAGGGTCGCTTCAAGACCAGGATAAAGTGGCCAAAACAATTTCAGCCTCATTGTACATACTTTGTTTCCAGCCTTTACGAACACACTATTTTAAAATATAATAACTGAATTCCCAGAGCAGAACAAATGCGCATAATAGAAAAATAACTAACCAGTTTCGTCAGCATAAAATTTACACCAATTGTGTAAATTCGCCCCTGTTTATTGGATATAGGAATAGTGCACCGTGCATGTTATTGCTCTCTACAGAATTTGTTGCTCGTCACGCTCTATTGGGAGTTGTGTGTTAGACCTACCAGTTAGGATAAATTGTAATGAAAATAAGAAAATAAGCGAATGGTTCACCCCAATATTATTTTGCATGCCAAGTTGGATTAAATAATAAAGCCGTTCATGCAAAATACTGCCACTTTTCAACAGGGGACTGTCGGGATTATTAATTCAATTTGACATATAATTTGTGCAGCGTGGAAATAGCTACATGCATTCTCCCTATAGTGTGTTCCAACATTGCGATTTTTTGCGTGTCGGCAGTTATTTACGGGGCATAACTGAAATTTCAGTCTATCCGTTGCAAATTGAACACCCTGTATAAAACACGACATACGCGTATACTGTATTGACTCCAAATCATATTGGAATCAAATCATATAAAACTGCAAAAATAACTCCCGATAACAATAGTCTGGTCTGCACTACTTAACACAGCGTGCGTCAACAATGTTTCCTCATTAAAAATACGACCCGAAAAAAAATCTGTCCCTCCCTCAAAATCAACATAACTCCGCTATTTACTCTATTAAAATCGCCTGCACTCATCTGTGACAATATACCCGCCACATTTTAATTCAGCGCATATTTACGCACAACCACATTAATTCTGCAAACAATATAAAAATATCAAGCCAAATAATCCCACACAAGATAGACCTTTCAGCAGCATTCGTGACTTCGTGCGAAAGTAATTACTCCCTGGCAAAGAAGCTGAAGGGGTGGAAGTCAATACGTCAATATTGTTGCCCATTCAACACCAAATACGCACAGAAAATATTACCCCCACACAATTCCCCTTTAAAAAAATTCGCAAAAAAAAAGAGAGGAGCACATAATACGCAGCCAAACTGCACAAATCCCTCTCTCCGAGTATAAAATATTGCCAGCTACCACTTTGCGGTTCACCAGCACGCGTTGCAATCTGACCATTCTGGAAGTTCTCTATTACACGCATTTATCAGGTAATCGACAAAATGGGATACAACAGAAGGCGATATGGTTGGAAAAGAGGGAATCGATATCTCAGTCAGATCATGCGGTCCCTTTTAGTAATATAAATCCCCCCCCATCCACTCACTATACACCCACCACCACCCACTCCCGCAGTGGATATCGCCGGGAAACAAGTGGAAGCCTATCACCTATAAAGAGCCCGGCACTCCATATAGCCTGGAGGGAAAGGACAAATCGTCCAAGGGGTTTTTCATAATGCACTAGGTATATCTGGGATTTTCCTGGCTCCCGAAAAAAAAAAAAAAGGCCGCGACAATAACTCCATGCAGCATGTATCAGAAACCCCCGCGTTTTCCGGCATTTTCTATGGGATGATACCGGACCCAGATTTCTTCCTCAATTCATGGGTCCCCTGCGCACATGGGAGGCCCAAGTGCTGTTTGATCTGCTGATTCAGTTGTCTATTTCAAGAGCCAGCGTGCGCCACCGCAGGCTTCCCGATGTACACACGAATCAAATTAACCCGCCCCATCCCTCCCCCTTTAGTTTGTCATTGCCTTTTCAGCTTTGTCATTGACTGAAAAACTCTCGTTTTTTTAATGCCCAGGTCTCTCCGTCATAGCTTGTCTCTTTTTCCAAACCGGGGCCCCACCAAATTAGTCCGCGCGATCTGCAAGCGCTAATTAACGATGAAGAGGATTAAAATGGCGGGGAAATTAAGTGGTGTCGTACGTCCCTGTGGCGGGGACAAAAACCTGTTATGTCCACGGCTACATAAACGGTTGCAAACTGGAGGGGTGAGGGGACCCTGGGATTTCGAGAGGGGGGGAGACAAATTGTTCGTGCCGGGACATTTTTCAGCGATTCCCCTGTACCATTCCCGCGAGGATTTGACACAAAAACAACTGCAAATAACAAATATCTGGCCGCAATATGCAAATAAATATGTATTACCTGCCAGGTAAATACCACGCTGGAAATTTTGAATCATCGGAACTTCAAACGGGCTTGTCGTGTCATATTTGCAAATTAGCCGGGGAAATGTGCGATTTTTAAATAATTTGGTGGATATTCGGACTACTCTCTAAATTATTTTGCGCTGTTATTCTGCTCAACTTGCTCTTTCTACGCTTACAAATTTTTCAGTGGATATGGGAATTGAATTGAGACAAAATTTACTCCAGTAATTCAGTCAGCTGAATACATTTCTCTAAAAATCTTTGGGCACTATTTTAAATGTCGAGTCTATGGGCTTAAGCTTCCAAAATATTTTTTTGTAGTTTTTCGGCTAATTTGCACCTAAACGTTCTAGTCGAATCATAAAACTTGTAGCCAAAACCTAAATGGACCCGATGATATGGCAATGATGGTGCACCACTGTCGTCTCAGGGCGCAACCATCTTTGGATATTCCATCGAGTTTCCCTACTCGCCGATAGAGGGTTACGGGATTTGGCGATGACGTCATAGAAAATAGACTTGTGGTGCATTTTCTGCCACAACTGACCACATATTTGGAATCTACAGTCTTTCTTGACCTCGGGAGCCCAATAACATGCAAAATATCGGAACCCGGTTTTTCGGGGTTTTTCGGTAAATTTCCCACGAGTTTTTCTAGCCGAATCTGTGTTATCGTCGCCTTTCGGCGAAACGGCGATGGGCAGCTTAATCCCTGCCATAATCAAATACCAATTGTAACATAGATCGGAGCCCTATCGACACCTGCAGTCCTGTGGCTCATTGTAGAAGGACGCAAAAATTGTCGTGAAGTGTCAGGAAACTACGCAGAAAATAGCTCGCACAGTATCTCACTTCTAGTCGACATAAGTGGAACATTTTCCATCTCCCCCACTCTTTTCCCTAGGCCCATTAGTGCAAGGGCATTCTAGGAGCCATGCAGCCATCAGAACCGGACGAATGAATGCGAGACATGCTAGTAGGAAAAAAAAGGAAGAAGAAGAAAAAAAAAGAGTAACCGGTGCTTGAGTCATGGAGTCTCCCCACCGTTACCCACCCTCCCTCCCTCTCCAGGGGGTCCGAAATTACCAAAATTATCCAGGCTGGAAGGAAAATTACACTTTAATTCAGGATCTTTCAGCAACCCACTTAGCATGGGTGAGGTTAGGCCGTACAGAAGTCGCCCTATTGTGAAGTCGGGCCAATTTTCTACCCTGGGAGCATAGGCCGAAGCATTTTCATGGCTGCGATTACAAGTGAGTAGAAGTGCTCCGGGAAAGAGGGCCCAGGATTGAGGTACGATTTAAGCCATTGTATGGGGAAGCCCGAGGGGAGTTACGAGAGGGAGCTGGGTACAGACGGAGTAAAAACATCCAGACGTCGAGCCATCAGCGCAGAGTTTTAAATTCTCAATTTATATTAATTATATTGCGAGACTCATGAATGTCGGTATTTGTGCGGATACCTTAAGACCGTGTGAGATACATCCTCACGAGCCTCATTTTTTCGGGTTAAAATTCAAACCATTAATAAAATAGCAACCTCGAATAAAATTTCCGGGGCGCCCAATCCCGTGAGGGTCTGGCTATTCGAGTAAGGGTAACCTCGTTACCGCACCTTTAGCTGCAAGGCTGCCAAGGCGGAAAAAAAAAGAACGGAGAAGGGGGTGGGGAGGGGAGGCCGCTGATCCTGAGGACTAGGTTTGAAAAGTGAAGGTTTGAAGGCAAAAGAATCCAGAATCCGGAGGTATAGGACCAACTAATGAGCCCCTTCCACCCTAGAGGGAAAAGCCTAGAGCGATTGGCCTCATTTATCGGCCGTCTAGTGGAGAGGAGGTTGTGAGAAGGGGGAGAGACCAGGGGCCCTCCAAACCAAGGCGATGCCAAGATTTCCATAATGAGTGGTCAGGCCCTGACGTGGCCATGCCAAGAAAACCCTTATTAGAGAAAATGGGAGGGCAGAAAAAGGCCAGTGCTCAACCACCCCTATTCCAAAAAAAAAGTGTCGCATCGGCTTACTCTCCGCGTCACCTATGCGCCAAAGGTCACGTGTAAACGAAAGGCCTCTACCTCCGGAAACTTACTTCAAACACTAGTGCGGTTAGGTTTTGGGAAGAGGTTTGCACATCCCCAGCTGGTTGGTGATGAGGAGAGTTTGTGCTGAGAGGATCAAAACAGATCTCCATCTTGGGCGGAGTAATCATATTAAGGGCTGAAGTGCAAGATAAGTGAAGGGTTCGTATAAAGTGCGCTTGCATCAAGTTGGATTGTGGTTCTTGATTATGGTGATCCCGCAGTGTGGTTGGAAAATAAGCTGTCAATAACGAAGAGGGTTGGGGCGTCCAAAAATTTGTTATTATTAGGCCTACAATGTAAGTCATAATAATGAGAAGTTGATGTGTATGCCGAAGAATTATTATAGTATGAAATACAAGCCCTTCTTTTCTTTCAGAATTCATATAAACTGTTGCATAATAATAATCGCAGGCAAATGCGTATGGACTTTCAATGCACCTCCCGGGTTCGTATGAGCTCAGTTTCATCCTAATGGGTGTCATCGTTATACCCTACCTCAAGATTGCTTTCGAGGAGCAAAGAAGAAATGTCATACTCCTAACCTGTCCCTGTAACCCGCCATAAAAAGGAGCTTATGCCTGCTTTATACTGCAACACGGCACCATTTATCTCTAATTCCGCTGAGTGGACTTTGGAGTCCTGATCCGACGGTACCAACTAACTCCAGCGCCATAACTGCCAATCCGTAAAAAAAAAAGAAAAAAAATGTAGCTTTCTCTTGGCGCTTAGCTCATTTTAATCCTATTAGCACGATAAGGAGAATCGAGCAGGGGCTCCCTAGAAAAAACTTGCCAATTGCGGGTCCCTTTGATTCATTTGTCTTTTCATGGCGCCGAAAGAACCGGGGAGTAAAAGGAGCTGAAAAAGAAAAACTAGAGGGGCTGGACGGTGGTCGACAAAGGATTCTTTGCCGCCTTCGCCCAAAATCAAAGCCCTGGGACACGTATATTAACATGCCCTTAAGTTTTCCCCGAATGAACCAAAAGGCCTGAGTTAGCTTGGGTTCACATGGGCGTCGTTGTGATTCGGATCAGAAACCGCCAAATACCCAGCTCATCTCGCTCCATCAATTTCTCAATAATTGCGCTCTTTGCATCCCCCTCCCCCCTCAAAAAAATCACCTTCCTTCCCAGGGTCCGGTTAAGAACCCTCCCCTCTCTAATCCCCGTCGCCCTCAAGCCCTTCCTATTGCAAATCCTGGTTTGAATCCGACGTTCCGTCCCCCTGAGCAACGCCTCCAGTCTCATTTTTCACCCTCCTTCGTGTGGCCCCCCTCGAAACCCACAATCGGCCCACCCAGCCGCCACCCTCTGGCTCTGAGCAGGTTGTTTCGTCACTGGTCCTTGGCTGGACACGAAGCTGCCATCAAGCTCTTGCCCTCGCCCGACCGGCTATTGCCAGCCAGCCGGCAAGAGAGATGGTCTATCTCCCTGTCTCTAGCCAGGGATGTCTGTCCGTCCGGAGTACCCCCCCTCGTTCCGGCAGGCCGACTTTTCCCCTTCGCCCCATCGACTGTTTTGGGAGGGGTGGAGAGGAGGTGCCACCCACCCCTTGCTCTCCTAAAAGCCCTGCTACGTTGAGATGGCTTGGAATTACCTAGGAACACTTAGCTCTTAATCCTTTCCCACCCCGGTCGTGCGGTTTTACAACGCACCCTGCTCTCATTCCGGAAAGCGTGGACTCCCCTATTTCCATGTGGCATACGATATAAAAGGCGGGATTCCGCAAGAAAAGACTTACGTAGCATTAGGTCTGCAGTCACTTACAAAATTCAAAAATTCGACGTGCCATTTTTTATAAAAATTCTAGGCTCACGTATAAAACAGGGCGCGGCTTATTCACTTACTGCCTAACTGGGCTTCGTAACACCGGCACTAACAGTAAGTGTGCTAATTAATGGCAGCAGGCCACACTAACTGCCGTTATCAAAATGCATTTTCAGCCGATTAAATAACAACACCGGCCATGTTGAAGTGCCAAGCATGCTTTAGGCAATATGGGGAGCACAATTAAAATATCAAATAATAATTGTTCGAAGAATTTGGCACTGAGCTACTTACAAGTCGTAACTGCGGACATGTGGGTACAGTTTCGATGCTTGTGTAGGTTTTCTCGGGGTAACAGACCGCTTTGTGAGCTCATTTGGGAACAGCTCGTAATTTGTGCAACATTTATATAGACACTGATCTTCCAGTTGCTCCCATCCATTCCTTCCGTTAGTTTTCTGAGCAAAGCTGAAAAAAATCGGTTCCAAGTTTTTCGAAGCAAACTATAGCCTCCCTTTCCTCGCATTTTCCCCGGGCTTTTCTAGGGAGGGTGAGGGGGGGTGGAGGGGAACTCAAACTCCGGGGTCCCTCCTCGGGCTCTCCCTCGGAGTGGCCGTCCACATCCATCAGCCGCCGCCCCGGACTGCTGATTGGACTCAATTACCCCGGAATGAGCCAGGCACGGCCATGCCTAGCTCTCTCCCTCCCCCACCTCCCCACCTCCCCCCACCTAACCTCGCTACACATACAAAAAAAAAAGAAACATGGCTGCTGGGAAAGTGTGAAATGCACGTCGCCCTCGACTTGCGGCAAATTACGCCCTGCGTGCAGTCAGGGGAACCCTTACAGCACACCTCGTTTTTTTTCTGACCAGGTTGCACCCCCCCCCCCGAAAAAAATTGGGCTGAAGGGGGAGACGTTTCCCCGAATTCTCAGCTTGTCAACCCCCCTCTTCCCAATATAAAAAATATGCTGCAGGGGCCAGCGACACCCCTTGTAAATCGATATCCGTTGCTTGACCTTCACTTTTTTTTTTTCAGGATCTGTCATCATGTACGGAGAACCTAGGCATAAACCAACAGATGCGTACCGAGCATTTTAACTTCCCCCCATTTTCTATGCTACCATTGTCAAGCGCCCTTTTTCCCCAACCACCCTAGCCTCCACCTCACGAACCTCTTCTCCTTTTGTTTCCCAGCCCTCTTTATATATTAACAGCGTATTCCTGCGAAGGGTCTCCCTCCCCTTCCACCTCGCCTACCATTGTCAAGGAATACCCCCATCGCTGCTCTTTTAATTTCTCTAATGCACGCCGCTTCAAGAGCTGCATGAGCCACGTCGTCCCATGTTGTCAGGTTTTGTCATGCATGCAAGGAAAACTCTCTGTAAATTTTTTTGCAAATTTAGGTCGATGTGTTAACACAAGATGTACGCTCCTAGGCAATGTACATTGCCCAGTAGGAGCGTACTTGGCCACCTGTATTCGACACATAATGTGAATGGCAACATAATTATATCAAAACTATTCCGCGTGTAATTACACCAGGTATCCTCTACACAAAAAACTGCAGCATGTGTGTAACATGCCCTCATTTTGAAGCTGATTTGGACCCTCCGACATCAACAATGCTGGCCCATCACAATACTACAGGTCCCCTAATTTTCCAGTCCAACTCAATCCGAACATGACAATGAGACCTCGCAATTGGCGTCCCAGGCATTGCAACCCCGCCTGCAATAAACGAAAGCTCCACAAGGGAACATGAGGATGATTGGTCCTCCGCAATATAAGCTCCCTCCACTCATACAATCCCCCCCCCCATACCCCCCCTACATCTATACACAAAATCGAAAAAAAAGTGAAATGTCACTCGATGAGACGCATTGGTCGCATTACTTTCCGAGCCGAAGAGCGCGTGCTGCACAATGAGCCTCTTTTCTACCAAGAGAGGGGGCTGGGGAAAGCTCATCGTGATTTCAATTTAGAAGAGCACATTCTGCATCACGCAATGAAACGCACGGGGAAGGTCTGGAACCGGATTGACGGACGTAGGACAGCTGCCTCCAGGCCGCCCCTTCTGCCGCATTAATATCCAGAGATGGTTAATGAGCCGTGATTTGCCCCACTCTTATCATGTGCAAATGGCCTGTATGGCACAGGGTGTTCCGTAACATAGATGAAGACCTCGTTATAATTATTAATATCTAAGTATAAAAGAAAAATTCCCCAGGCAGGGACAATCACGTGCTCAAGATGTCACCCATAAAAAATTTAATATCGATACACCCCGGAATGGCATATCGATACATATCAAGGAGGGACGTTTGAAAAATAATTGCGCCTTAATGATGTACAGTGTCATACCCACAACAATGGATAAGACCCAACTAGCTCAGATGGGAGGTTCCTGATAACAGTTGAATCCGGATATAACAACCTCGGCTATAACAAACTGGAAAGGCCGGTCCGGCAAACTTCCATAAGGCCCTGTGTATTTTTACTCCTGATAAAGCAAACTCCTTTTCACCTCACGTCGGCTATAACAGACAATTTCTTGGCCCCGATGTGGGAAAATATGCTGCTTTTGATTACTCAGCTTCTTTTCCCATGCGAGGACCATCTCTCACTGATCTAACACTGGACGAAAATATCAAAATCATTATTTTTCAGGTATAACTAGCAAGAAGTTGGCATAAGAAAATGCATGATTTTTTTTTTGGTCCTATACATACGTTACGAGTGAACTAATTTCGCATATTTGTGTATATAGTTTCATTAATCACTCTGCAGTAGTGTGCATTATAGGCATATGAGAAGCAGAAAACTGTGTGTATTTATTGCAAAAGTGGCGATTTGGCTATTACATGCTTTTTTCCGCGGTCTCTTAAAGTCTGTTATATCCGGATTCAACTATAGTCCAGTGCTCATTGTCCACAATGTGGAAATGGGTCATCTTATCCTGGCACAGCCGCAACCCAACGGCCTCACCTGCCCACAAAAAAGCCTACCAGTCAGGGGCATCCCACCATCAGGCCTTCATTCTGCGGCCTTTTCAACATCCCTCTCCTGTCATGTAATGCCATTGATTTCTTTTTTCCCCTCTAGTCCAAACCCCGCTCTCTCTCTCACAACACACCTGCTGAGGGTGAAGAGTACACAAACAGGTGCTTCAGCTGCCGGCTAGGATATCCCGTTTCTGCCGCGTTACAAACACCTATGTCGGTTTCAAGGACGGCAGAGGTTACACTCTGAAAATAATTTCCTCTCGTACTTTTCATCCTAGAGATAATAGGGAGATGAAAGCGACTTTTGTATGTTATTTTCTTCCCCCCCCCCTCCCCCCCTTCGTGCTATTTTGCATCTGGAGGGATCTCAGGTTGCAAGCTAAGACTCCCCGCAGATAACACTCTCTTTTGAATCAGAGCTGCAGCCTTTTACAATCATTTTCGCCAGTCCTCGGGGCAGTGTGCAAACAGTTTGGGGAGTGGAATAAAGCCTTCCCCCTCCCCCGCCTTCCCCCTCTTTCCCTTTGCTTTCTCTCTGGGGCTCGTCCCTCTTCAGTGCGGGTAGCCTCTGGCTGCCACTTCCTTCCAAATTTTCTCGCCTTTCCCCAGTCTCTAGCTTTTCCGGGCCCCCCACCCCCCTCACCGTCGGTCCCCCGCAACCAACCGCACGCAGAATAGCCCAATGGAATTATTATTACCGCAAAGTTTCCTGAAGTAATGAAGCCGACGGCTGGCTGGAAGAACTAATGTATTGGATATGGACACGTGCGACCAACGCGCCATCATTTGTGGCTATTAAAACCGGGCCTCGGAGGTGTCGTCACTGTCTTGGCACTGGGTGTAGGGCCGCATTTTGCCGCCGTTGCCAGAATGATCCGGAACGGCTTGCATGAGGTGTCACACATAAAAATGGGTGAAACCAGGCCTTGGTCGTTGTAACGCATATTGGCTGGAAGCATGTTGCGTAAAGCATGGAATTTACATGTCAAAACCTAACTTGCTGAATCTTGGGCGCCTAAGGCCCGCTTGCACCGACTGGGCTTATCTTATTAACGGTTGGCAAGAAACTTAATTAATAATTATAAGGTAAAATCGTCCGTTTAGTTGTGCAGTCGGGCTTAAACCTGCCCAGCAAACGCCCAGCGAGGGCTGCCATTCCTATAACGTTTTACTGCTGCGAGATGGCTGTACGGTTGCAAATTTTAATTGCGTGACACTTGCGCTTTTTGCAACAACCTAATCCGAGCGTGCCTTTCATTTCAATCCACATTTCCCATACAGTCGCACGTGAAGGTGACTATTAATACTCTCCCAAAAAAGGCCATGGTCAAGTTATCGGGTTTCTTCCCAATCCACCATATTCCCTCTTTACCACCAAAAAAATGTGCCATGCCCACCCACCCAACCACCCACGCAAGTGACGTGTTCCGCCGACAGCGTGTGTCCCCCCCCCTTTTGTGATTCCCTCCCGGCTTTTGTGCCCCACCACACGCTCCCAGTTTATGGTTGTAAAGTTTGATAAATTACGGTTATTGTTCCAGCTTTCACATGAGCTTCAATCTAATATACTGGAAAAGTGAACAGCTTTGCGGGCGTAATGCGTGGGCACAATGGTACAAGCCCCCGACGCGGCGCGGGGGCCCGACATTCCGAGAATCTAACCGACTCTAAGTGAATTTGGGAGTAATAAGCGTGATAGAGTCAGCTTACTTATCAAGAATTGCGACTTCACCTTGTATACTCAGAGTTAAAATTTCGCGCTTA
Organism: Catajapyx aquilonaris; assembly: GCA_000934665.2. Lineage (NCBI taxonomy): Eukaryota > Metazoa > Arthropoda > Diplura > Dicellurata > Japygidae > Catajapyx > Catajapyx aquilonaris. The sequence continues at coordinate 67,933 of KZ538490.1, read as the reverse complement.
AATGTCCTGACACCTAGCACCATCTGGTAGCAGAGTCAGCATTTTAAAAAAATCCAATCAGTGTATTTGCCATTTTTTTAAAAAAAGTGCACATCCCCTTCTTTAGAAAACTGCCAACAATCTCATCCACTACAAAGTGGATACGTGCACTTTCTATCTATTGAAAACCCCACCACGACCCCACCGGCTCCGGATTGCGAATAAAATTAATCCATTGTTGAGCAAGGACCTAATTTTGCTACAATTGTGCAGTCGGGACGAGGGCCTCGAATTTAGAAACTAATGACTTTTTCCTGCAGACGAAGAGGGGAAAAGGCCTGCTGATGGGAAGGAAAAGAGCGGGGGGCGGTTTTGGGCTGCTGATGACTTAACCGCCCAGCTATTTGCAAAAACCTTCCCTCCCCCCCCCCTCCCCTTATAATCGCGGGCACAGAGCCACCTAGAAGCCTATGTATGGCAAGGGTAATGATTACAGGATACCCCCCAACTTCTCATGCCAAAGACGGATTGTGTGTGGTGAATGCCACATCCGAGTTTCAATTCAGGCAGGTTCGACTTAAATGGGCCAAAAGGGGATGATTCCAGGGGAATGGGAGAGCACAGGTATTTTTTTTCTTTTTTTTTTTTAGAGGGATCCCATCCTAGTGGGGGTAGGAGCCGGAGGGGAAAGAAATTTGGGCTTACCGAAGGCACAATAACATTCTCGCCGCACTTGGTTTCATGAAGGGCGAGCCTGCTTTATTCGGACAGCGGATTGGGAGTTGGGGAGGGCCGGAGCTTAAATTGCATGCAGGAAGCAGCGTGTAATGAAGTCTGAGGATGAGGTGGGGGTAGGGCAGCAATTCTTCAGGCCTCTGGTTGGAGATTCTATGCGTACAGTGAGTACTGAAATGTAATTATCAATTTGTTCGCTACTGCAGTGTGCATCTAACAGATAATTAACAGGGGACATCAGCTATACAGGCATACACTAATCAAGACAGAGAATTCTGGCTTGCTGGCTCATTACGGATCGTAAGGAGTATTGATGAATTCAGCGCTTAACAAGTTTTGCGAGTGTATACCAGAGCCAGCTAGTGGCAGAAGTGAACAGTCCACAACTTTTTCCTTTCCTCTCGAACTTTGGTACGTCATCTAATCAGAGCAGTGTTCTCTAGCAAACCGTCCTAGAAGGGGTATCACGTGGAGGGCTTCTCCCAGTCATTACCGAGCCAGCAAACGTCTTATCTGTCGTCAATTCCACATGCAAAAGCTTAGGCCTATACGCACCCGGATCGTCTAAAACACATCAGATTCACCCGACATTCTAAAACCCCCATTCCTCCACCTTACTCCATGTCCAAACGCATTCGAGCCAGTGATCACAACTTTTTTCCCCCCCTCTTACCACCACCTCCCTAGCCGCTTCCTTCCCCCCACCACCCTCTTTTTTTCTTCTCTACTTCTCGGCTGCCGAGTCGAAATGCTCCTCCAACCCAGATTCGCATCCCATTGGGGGCCACCCCCGTGGAAATCAACGTTCTCTCCCCTCAAAACCCACAGGCCTGTTCCAAAGAGTCTGGCGGCGTCCCTCCGAAGGAAACTCTGAGGCTGCTGGAGGGAGAGGGTGTGCAAGGAGGGTGGGGGTGGGTGGTAGGCCCATTGCCGACATTAGAACGTCGTTAGGCTCCAGTTCGGGCGCTCGCCCAACCCCCTGATCGCCTTGGTAAAGTCAAATGATGTATAAATTTTGATAACGGAGAGGAGGGAGGGAGAGGAGGGAGGGGGAGGGGGGAAGGAGGAGGAGGACCGGGGGGGTTGCCGCTACTTGTTAAACACTGCAGCCCGCGGAAGATAAACTCTCCAAATAACTCTCCCACTGATTTTATCCCCCACTCGGAGGATGCCAGTGTGCCTTATCAGTACA
>KZ538490.1:0-59891 GCA_000934665.2 Catajapyx aquilonaris | reverse complement strand
CCCCCCCCCCCCCCCTTTCTCCCTTTCACAAACTCTTCCCCTACCTGGAATAACACTGGCATCATATGCTAATGATCTCACAGTCGGTTTGGTTGGTGGAAGGAGGAATTGACATCTCACCTTTAATGGCAGTGCCAAGGTGTCAACCAGCTCCGATTGTCAGTTCGTTGACTCTCAACTTGAAAATGGACGTCGCTCCATATAATGTTCATTAAACAACATTTTGAATTAGCCATAATGGTGCAAAAACTTTCATCCGGACTGTCATCCTCCAAAAAAAACATAAACATTTACAACAAAAAATGAACGCCTCATCCTGGGAAAGTTGACGCCCGTCGTCGCCTTTCCTCGACACAACTTTCCCGTCGCTCGTAACACCATCTCTGCCGTGAAACGTGGAACCCTATCTTATAATCCAGGCAAACATCGCGCGCGAGGGGGTGGGGGTGGGGGAAGGAAGGAAGGAGGAGGGATAGAGAAGGCCCCGGTCTCGGGAGGGACGTCCCTAAGAAGATTTGGCCTGGGCTCTGACGTGGCAAAGGCGCCTTTGCTCACTTATCCGAGGGGCGCCTTCCGGATAATCTGATTAGCAGCTAGAGATGGAAATGAGCCCAGACACCGGGGCTAAACCGGGGCGAACAATTCCAAAACCCAGGGTAATCCACACTCGACCCCCATCCAGTTTGTTTCATTCATCTTTTTTTTTTGCCCTTCTTGTTACCCCTGACAGCTGCACTTTCCGTCGAACAGACGAAGAACAAGGTTAGCCTGCCTATCAGGATGAAAGTTGACCTTGGAAACAGACATGGTGAGAGAAGTTTTCAACAAATGACAAAAACCCGGCTTTTTGCCACACCTAGTGTCCGGTATATGCAGGTCTCTACTTAAGAGATTTACAAAAATCTGGCACTTCACCAGGGTGGCCCACAAGCACCGGCCCCTACTGCTTTATTGGCCGTAACCTAATGCGAAATGACTGTGGAAAACCCGGCGTAATAAGTTATTCGTGCCGGCTCCCTCCCAACCCCGAAAAGTTCCTTATCCCGTGGAAAATCCGCCACGTTTACACGGCCGCTGCCCGAAATGCAAACTCGCGGAAAAGGAAAATCGGAGAGGGGGGTCGGCCAGCCCTCTTGCGAGAGAGACCTAGCTTGCGTCATAAATATGCAATGGTAGGCAGCCGGACAATTATGGCACATGTCAACGTTTTCCGCAGTCCTTGGGGCCTCAATAATTCACTCGTTCCCCTACTCGTCATCTTTCTTGGTGGGGGCTATATAGGGACTGGGGAGGGTCCGCCCCGGTAATGAATGCTTCTTTCCACGAAATGTCGTGGTAAATGTGGGAAGAGCATTTCCCACACTAGATTGCAACTCGACTATTGTCCCAGGGAAAAGCTCGCAAGAATACACTCTGCAACCCCCTTTCCGGCATCGATTTGCATCCTGAAAATTTTCACGTTTCCAAATACCCGGTACACAGGTATGTGACTCACACTACGCGTCGATATAGAAACTCTGGGATAAAACAATGTGCACTTCTCAGCACGTAACGGGTACATTACGCCACAGCTTAATACAATAGAGTTTCGATCATCAGGGCTAAACGCGACCGACGTCAAGATTGCGGATAATACAGAAGCTTGACGTGCAAGAAGGTTAAAAATGTGAAAGCAATGTAAAAAAATGTTAATCAGAAACCTCCAGAGTAAACGCTCACTTAAGCACGTATTTAATCATCATCCTATTCATTCACGTAGTGCACAGCACTTGAATACCAAGTAAAACGAGCGTCAAATTTGTGCACAAGTGGCACGATTTAATAGCACATTTAAGTTAAACAGCCTTAATTCATTACTTATCAATCAAAGTTCACGTCAGTGCTTGTCCTTGTCACTCATAAACAAAAACACCTGTGGAAATAACTAGAAAAATACTCAGCATGTCGTGTGGATGTACGGATAACACGGAAATCCGGATAATCGAGAATACCGTATTGCGTGCAGGTTACAACACGCCGTTCTTAGCTCCACATTTGGACACCCCCCCCCCTCTCACCCCCAACACACTTTTTATCCCCTCCGTCTTCCACAGCAACGCATTCAATTAATCTCTCTTAGAAGTATGGAAGGCATGCCAGAGAGCACATCTCTTGGATGTGGGAAAGGCAGCCAGTCTGCAAACTTCGCACCCCAGCCCCACGTCTATTCTCCCCTTCAACTATCCCCCTCCTCTCCCCACCTCCCTTCCTTTTCCTTCCTTCCTCGCCCTACTTGCAAAACTGCATCGCCTCAGGCCCAGAAAGGGGAGGGAAAAGGCAAGGGGAGGAGGTTGTGTTGGGCCCCAGTCATGCCAACCCCCGTACATCAAAATTGCTCACACGGTTACAGATCAGGGCCCGAAGATGTTATATACACAAGCAAAACCCCGGTTTATAACCAAAGAGGTTATTTACGGGGTCCGAGATAATTTCTCAGACCGGCTAACACAGGTTTGCCAATTTACAGCCCTCACCAGGAGGGGAAAGGGAGGGGGAGACTGGAAGGAGGTAGTCGCTATTCAGCAGGCTCGATCATTAATTCTGGAAATTGCGCCGAATTCTCAAATCTTTACCGCGATAAGATTCCCCGAAGATGGCAGACAATAGGAGCCAGGCACAGATCCAAGCAACACTGCGGGTTTCTCGGAGGGAAGCTAGTGCCGAGGCTTGTGTTACAGCAAATCACGATTGTTTGGGGGATACCTTATTGACCAGGAGTGAGCGGCTGGTGTTCTCCTAGAGAGCGGGGTGTCAGTAAGCTGAATCAGGTGACACTAAACATAAAGTCAAGGGTTCAACCCCATATTTTCAAGCCCAGATCCTGATGGAGTAGTCGCAAAGTAACATTAGTGCCCCTATAGAAATAACTGGCATATTGCCCACATTTATATACTAGTGAACCGCTGCCCAAATTTGGCAACACCTATAATCAGTATGACAAAGACAATCAAACAACTTTAATAAGAGAGCCCGCCGATTTACCACGTAGTACTATTTTCACGCACAGATGGCGCATACTCCAGCTGCACACTCCTGTCACCCTCAGGTCGTGCGAGACATTGCGATACTATCAGGTCGGACAAACATCAGACTACGAGGAGAAAGATAATGCTTATCAGCAGCTATGCGTACTACCTGCAATTCGAACCGTTTGCAAAAACAAACTAATGCGAACGTGCACAATAAATACGAAACAGCAGACTCGTGACCACGGGCCTTTTTTAAAAAAGGTAGTGAGCGTCAACATGGACACAAGTTGTATGTTTCTGGACATTGCCACAAAAGCTCCGGCCTAGATTTTTTTCCCCCCCCCCTCGGGATGTCCACGATGCAACTATGCTGTTTAATTGCTTGTATGGCCCAACCTGCAGATCTAGCCCAGTGCACAATGACCTCCCCGATGCAGCAGTGCAAACACTCCAAGCTTACTCCCCCCCTCTAACCCAAGAAGGCTACCATAGTCATCCAGAAAGTCCAAGGAAAACCCTTCCCCCTCCCTACCCCNCCATCTCTCCCTCTTCCCCCCGACCGCTATACATTACCGCTAACTTAGTTACCGGTTCCTTCCCTCGTCTCAAATCCCTCAACCTCACCGCCTCGCTACAATCTCCTTCTCAAAGGCCAAAGTTCTCAGCTTCACGAGTGGATCACAAACACGTCTTAGCGGATCAGGTTGGGAATATGGCAGTAATAACGCGCCCGGCCCCGGAGAAAGTGCGGTATTGAGGCATGTTTGTGTCTGGGAAGGAGGCCCGGGTTGCTGCGAGAGAGAGAGAGAAGGAACTCTTGAAAAGAGAGGTAGAGAGAGAGAGAGAGAGCCAACTTAACTCTCCGACAGCTAAAATTTCTCCCTTTTCCGGCACAACCCTCCCCCCAAAACCTCCTGGGATTTTAATCAGCGACACCCAACGGATTGAGTCTGATTGTTAATTCCGAAGCAACCGATATTTGCGGTCTGGAGTTAATCACGTGGTCGGAACAATAATGCCAGAAGTTGAGATGGGGACCGCAAAAAATGGAGGCTGCCATCTGGAACCCCCTGATTGACGTGCACTCCAGACATTTTGGAATAACTGAAGAGAAAGTTGACATTAGCGCAATTTTTGACATTTCCTGCTACTTTTGCCCATAACAATGGCAGACACGAGCGTTCCTAGCGGCTATTCTCCTTAAAAAAAAACTTTCCCCCAAAAAACCATCTGCAAAAGTGGCTGTAGCTCCTGTCAACTCCTCTCCGTTTCCTTCTCCCTCTTCCCCTATGATTGATACACTCCTAATGGGCCATGGCTATTGCGGCCAATAGAGAGAGGAGGTGTCGATGGAGGGCGGGAATAACGCCGACTTAATTACCCGTTTACCTCCCCCGTCTGCAAACCGAATTAGAGCCACTGTCAGAGGAAAAGCTGGAGGGGGTGAGTAGGGGATGGAGAGGGGGGGGGGAGAGCCGGAAAAGGGGGCGGTTGAGAAAAGGGGTGACTGTAGGAAAACGGACAGATGGATGACCATGTGGTCCGTGACATGTCATGGGAACACTGCAGGCTGGACAACAAAGGGTCGGAATAACACACTGGCAGGGACATTTCTTGGAACAACATTTGCTTCTAAATATGAGGATACGAATCTAGCTGGACCCACATCAGTCATGTCGCATTAAAAGTGCCAGACATCGCGCGTTTTTGCCTGCAAAACAGCCAACTTTGTTCGCGTGGCAGCTCAAACGCCTATGGACGCCCCTGGCATGGAATTCAATCAAATTAATGGCCCCGTACGCCGTTTTCGTGCGAGTATCGCCCCCCTGCCGGTACGATAGAACCCGCCACCTCCTCTTGATTGCACCTTAAAACTTGTGTGCAAATTTGGCCGCCTTGTGTGACGGCACGGAGGAAACTCAACATTCTGAAATGGAAAGTCCTGTTTCGGCCAGCCATATCTCGATGGACACCTTATCGGTGGTGACTCCTGCAACAAGCCTATCACATGTCCTCTGCCCCCCTCCTCTCTTTTGGTCAGTTCGGATTTCCAGATACGCTATCTACCCTATTATGGAATCGTGATGGAGTCGGCCAAATTATTTCAGATGGACGCACGCCACAATGCCTTTACGAGGCATTGTACAGGCCACTGGCCGTAGGTGGCAAATGCACCTCTATTGTGGCCCGCCAAATTATGTTGACTCGACCCGTTTTGCTCCATTTCGCAAGTCGGCACACGAGTGAGGCACTGGAAAAAAAATCGACAAACATGTCTTCCGACGGCCGACTGAATTTATTGCGACTTGCCCCGGGGCCAATTCACGCACCGTGCGTGGACTTGGACCAAGTTTCCGCCCAGGGGCAACAATGCCCGGGCCCTCCCTCCAAAAATTTATGACCCATTGTCATTAGGACCTTGTCAAAACAATGACATATTATGATCTTAACAAAATGGACGGAAGCCCACACCCCCACCTACTACTGATGGATCGAAGCGGGCCGAGTTTGGTGGCCGAGAGAGGTGGGTGGTGGCCGGCCAAAGCACACACTCCATTATCCCCAACTGTCACTTTAAGCATTCTGATAAAGCCTATGCGAAGGCAAACTCCACCCCTGCCTCATCCGCACATGTGCCGGAGAGTTTCAGGCCTAGCACCTTCTCCATAATTCATACCCATGGATCACCCCGGAGTATTCACGCCCCGAGAAACAAAAAAAAGAGGGGGGGGGGGGGAGGAGAAGGTAGGTACGGAACGAAAAGAAGAGGCCGAATGGTCTCGGTATCGTGTAGAAAAATCGTCCAATGTGTGCAACACCTTCAAGAATGGCCGCCGCACTAAATCAAACACATGCCTAGCCAATTATTGATGGCCCAGGTCATCCAACCCGACGTACACACACTGACAAACTGCGCTATAAACACCGGATTCAATTAATTATCACGTGGGTATACAGTAGTGGCCCACATTCGAGGGCCATCTTGCACCGCGGCTGGTGACTACATATATGTCATAAAGTAGATGAGGCATATTCACGTGCAAGTGATAGGCCCGTGTTCAATATTTAACTAAACTGCGGTTGCGTAACACACTCCGATCTATATCTTCTCACCTCCCGTTGCTATAGGTGACGCTAAAATATTTATCACAAGAAATGGCGTCGAGTGGGTATAAAATAGAATAAAGCTTTTAAATCAGCCTAGTCATAACCTATAATGATCCAGGTGGCTTCAAAACAACTGACCTTCAACCTCCGCCTTTTTGATGGCCACAACTAACTCCATGTAACATTGTAACTCAACGAAAACGTAAAAATGGGTCTCTGTACAATACCAGCCCACTGCAAGTCCCAGCGTAGCCTTATGCTGGCCTTATGGTGATGGTTGTGAAGTTACCCATGATTTGGCGCCCGTGGCACTCCACAGTTATCGTACGATTCGGGTGGACGCCTTCTGAACCAACCCTTCCTTTCCCCACCATATGGGCCCGGAGCGCATTAGCAGACTCGCCCGCCATCCACCCGAATCGTGTAAGATGACTGTGGAGCGCCACCAGCGCCCAATCCTGGGTGGCGGAGACTCTCTAAGTACTCCACCGTATTGTACGAGTTGCAGAGGGCTGCTCTGTACAGTATAAGTTCAAACTTTCCCGATTCGAAGTGCCCATCATTGCCACCTACCGGCCAAAAACCCGACCCCCAGGTGCACGAGCCCCATCGTACTTGTCGTGTCCCCAAAAATTAGCTCCTTATTTTCTCCACCTAATCATACGTTCGTCTTTTCGATACAAACTGTTGCGCGAATTAAAATATGACACCCACCCATCCATATAGAGCTCGTGCCACACTTGAGGAAACTTGAGACATCGCTCGGACTTAAACGTACACCGGACATGCAACCGGCACCCGGATCGATGTGACGTGACAATGACGTGTCCACGTGCCACCCATGTTTGCTAGCAACAAATGACGCAGAAGCGGGGGTGTGGGGAGTTGGGGAGGCTACAGCTATACGTAAAGCCTCGTAACCGGTGGGGACAGCCGGGGCAGCCCATGGCGACGACGGATTTATCTCCGGATCAGAGCAAGCCGGAGAATTACGACGTTAAAGTTGAGATGGGGTCTGGCCCAAATGCAAAAAGATGGGCGGCAACAGGTGCGAGTGACACGTAAAAGGGGATGTGATGCGCCCACGCTTATTTCTCAAATTATGTCAGTGCATCGGAGGGTATTTTTTTCCACACAAAAAAATCGACGTTTGATGTCCCCCAGGCAGCGTTCTTTTTGCTAAATCCTCCCCTGTATTTACGGCGGAGAGATTGCGAAAACCCCAATTGTTTTTGTCCCGCCTTTGTCGCACCGGTCTTTGTTGCACTGCGGAATTTCTACCTGGTTTTAATTAATTTTCGCCCAATAAGGGCAAAAATTCCCACGAATTTTGCAAGCGCACGACATGTATAAACATACTCTCTTTTTTTTCAACAAAAAAAACCCTATACTGGGAGGCCCCCCCAGGAATGTTGGTCCTACCCAGCCGCAACCCCCTCTCTCTCTCACACACACACACCTACGTGTTCTCTTTGACAGTCGCAATGTCGCCTCCCCCTGACAAACAAAAATGAAGCAGCCCTGCAATTTTCATAATGCAAAATTGCAGCTGGAAATGAAAAGAACTGCGGCAGTTGGGAGATATGCAGACGTTGTGGACATAACACAGGTTCGTCAGATGGTCAATTTTTTTTCTGGGGGACGTTTTTCGAAACTTCGGTTTAATCGCCGGATAATAATGCGAGAGTTGCACCTATTGACGTCTATCATGTGTGGAATTTTCAGAATTTATGTTGGAACTCTTTTGGGGATGTGGGCAGGAGATAGACGCTTACTATTTACATAACCCTCGACTTTCGTGACTCACTCTTTGCTAAAACCTACTCAGCAGGCAGAAACCCACAGCAAACTCGCAATCGACATCCCACACTCCTCCTTTTCCCACATATGTAATCAAGACCGGACCTCCAGTCCTGCACATGACACTTATCCCCTCCACCATCCCGCACCCCCTTCCTTCCCCTCCACTCCTTCCGGTCCTCCTATTCACACAGCCCAGAACTATGTTTGCCCAGGGGCCTCTTGGCCCCTCCGGACAACTGGACCTCCCCACCCCCTTTTCCCCATCCCAAAGCCATTGTTTATTCAGGGAACCCCCCGCCAAGGATCGCGGTTCCATGAAGTCTCTATCTATCAGGAGGTGCTGGGGGTAGGGGGAGGTAGGGCGACACTAGTTTACTGGAAGCAGTCGAGGTGTTTGTCTTGGGGTCCGCTCTAGATGCTGGGAGAATCCGTCCCAGGGAGGGAGGGACCCCCCCGTTGTTTGCTTACGATGCAGAGTGCAATTTGAGACACCTACTCTAGGATGAAGCTCGAGATGATTTTCAATCGTGGGGGAGTGAACGGGCATTGTTGCGGCGGACAGTGTCGGCAACACCGAAGTGCTCATTAGTGTCATCGCGTTGGATTATTCCGAGGGGTAGTTAGAACGACAGGTGTCGGAATCTGCACTTGTAATAGATGGTTGCACCCTGCCATTGTACTGATCGCGAACGGACGTTTGACGGCCGCAACGCAATAACGTGACATATCAGATTGTTATAGTAAGCGACAATTATTCGCAAACATCAGGCGCCAGCTGCCACTTCTTCCCAGTGCCTTCAGGAAACACTGGCCCTCCAAACTTGCCCCTCTCGTAACACACGCTTCCAGAACCCAAGCTGCTCCAAAACACTATCCTTCAAACTTAGGGCAATCGAAATCCAACCAACTGCCCCATAGGTTGTGTACCACCCAACACACAACAAACCAAGGGACTTAACAGCTGCCCGGGAAAGTCCGCGGGTGCCACCCTAATCAAACATGTTCCTCCTGGAGGACCTCATCTTTTTCCTTCCCAACATCCAAACAGACTCCTCTCTCTCTCTCTCTCTCCCTTTTCCATCCCTCCACACCCCCAACCACTCCCGATCCATCCTGATGCTGCAGGCAAAGAGCCTTCCGCCCCCTCAAGCTGCCAGAAAGAACTGAGGGGGCTGGAGAATAGCCCAAGTGGCATGATGGCAGACTTGTTTTCTTTTCGACTTTGCTCCCAAACTCCCCACATCTCTCCACGAGCACCAACTTTTACCTATGTATGCATTAGTCCTCTTCCCCCCTCTCCTCAGTCCCTCCTTCTCTCTTTTTTTTTCCACCAAAGAAACTGGCTTTTGAGTGTTTTTAATAGTCAGGTAGTGGTTAGGGTAGGTCTCCACTACTGCCAACAGTTTGGACTGCTTACACTCCCAGAGTGCTGGCATGCAAAAGTGTGCTGACCTTTACCAACGATTTTTGAAAATAACTTACTTGCAAATAATATTTTTTTCAATGAAATGCAACTGGCGAAGATTGTCACGTTCCATGGCAAATTCAGCTCGCAAATTTAACATTTCGCCAAAATCACATTTTGCAGTTGGCCTTTTCTTAGACCGCGCCTTCCGGCTGCGCCTTATTTAAACAGTCAAGCGTCGCTGATATCCGGAAACGGAACCGCCTATCTGTACATTCCAACCCCCTTCAACCCTCAACCAAGTGCTGTCTATTTCCTTTCTGTACGTGTTATCAGAAATAATTAAGCAAAGTATTCAGTGCTAAAATCGATAATGATTATTCCCGCCCTCAGTCTCGCAGGGAGGCTCAGCAACCACCAGAGAGCCCGTATGGGTTGACATTTTTTTTTTTTAAACCCCCGACAACCAACCGGTTTTTGCGAAGCCCCTTAAAAACCAATCCTGCCGGTAAGAGCCTCTCTTAGCACTTTGGGTGGCACAAGGTGGGGGGGAGGGTGACAAAAGTGAAGCAGGGTTTAAATTGTGCTAACTGGATGCCCCGTGACATGGCGGTCCTGGTGTTTGTCCAAGTCCTCCGGTAAACCTTTGGTAATGCAAAGCAAACACCGACGAGCAATAACAGACGCTACTGTAGATAGTTTATTATGAAGGCAAATATTTTCAAGAATTCTGCTCGTCTTGTGGGGGGTGGGGGGGGGGGCACACGCACTTTTTTTTCCCCCCTAACTCAGGCCTTTTTCCTGGACGCGACTTTGGGCTGATGTTGGCCTTTCGAAATTGCGTGCCATGGATGAAGCTGGATTGATCCTTCGCACCTGTAGCATCCTGTTAAGCTAACCAGCTTTCAATATAGAAAGACGTACATATTTTTAAAATTTAAAATTTGTTTAAAAAAACCTCCTCCTCCTATCATCGTGTGACCAACAGGGATTCCCCAAATTGCTCGCATGAATAGCCTCAGAAACACCCTGTATTATTGTAACCTCCCTTATCACGGGTCATCCAGCAGGGTCTCCAGCGTTGCCACGTCGTTGCACCTTAATACAGTGCGAAAGGCACAATAATTCCGCGTAAACAGGTTATCTACACGACATCCTAAATCGCCGGCTTTATCAGGAGAGACTCCCCCCCCCCTCCCCACGCTGAAGAAATTACACAAGTTTAATAACTCTTGCTTAATGGCGCCAGGAATCGGTGGCTTCCTCCACGACATCGATAATCACCATGTTTTCAGGCCATGGATTTTGCCTCAATGCACCGTCATGTTATTCCCTCCCTGTACTCCACACAATATACCAAACACACGCAATTGGGGGTTATGTTTGTGTCTCCCTTCCCCCAGATCGAGAGGCCCATATTTCCGAATGCAATCGATGGACCTTGAAAGTTTTAGGGTGGACAAGAATATGCATCGAAGAAACTGGCACGGCCACACACAAAAACCACAAAGCTTAAGTTTTTCACATGACTCTCATTTCCTACTCGAATACTTTAGGGTGGGGCTTGGCCCACCCTAAAAAAAAAGTCTAAACTCTTCTTCGGCCTGCTCACAGCTGCGTTACAATAATGCAATAAAGTTTCCTCGTGTTTTCCTCTCCTNCCCCCCCCCCCCCCCCCATCTCTGCAAGTTACCAACTGCATTGGATTATCCGGCTGCCAATCTTGGGTTATCCTCCTCAGCATTTTGAGCCAGTTGCACTAACTTAATTTAACTAATGGCTCCTAATTCGCCCGTTGTTTAAACATCATTACCGGAGTTGAGAAAGTTCAAACTTTTGTCGAAATGTCCTACTCGTCCTCTTATTTCTAATTTGCGAGGAGGACAACGCGATATTATTACGCATCACCGCGAGGAACTTTTTTTTTTTCGGGGGGGAAAAGAGGCAAGAAAATACCGGTTTCGAAACTAATGATCAATTAAAATTGTCGCTTAGTCGGCAGAGGGACGCGTTATTAGTACGACAGCTGATGTGAGCGTGTGCCGAATTATCAAGCGCGGGTAATCTATTTGCGTTGCTTATCAGCTCGTCGGTTTGAACCTGTCCGAAGTATAACAAAAACCCTGAAAACAAGCCGGGGTTTATAACCTCGTGCATTGAGTGCAAGGAAACGCACAATTTACGAAATATGTAGGGCGGATAATGTTCGATTTCTTGGGGTAGATCATGGTCAAGTATAAACCAATCGATTCGGTGCGAATATCGCCGCACTAGGTGGCATACACCGGGTGATTAGATATTCATGGTCACTAAAGGTCATTTCATATCGATGGGCCAGCTCCAGAGATAATAGCGTACTCCCCTACTCTCTACAATTTTTCAAGTTAAAATTACCGTTGCAAGTGTGAAATAATCACTTGTGGAGAAGCGTCATTCACCCATAACTTGTATATGAAATTGACTGAAATAGCCAACGAAAAGCCACTCAAATTGACCTGAATTTTTTTTTTAAATTTCATAGTACATGAAATTTGGTATTTACACCTGAGCGGACCATACTTTGAATTTGAAACTTATAATGTGACGGGCAGAATATTTCATACCATATGTTTGATACCGACGAAAATAAGACTGGGCGTTTCCGGTAAAATTTACTACAATGTATACATATTCATCAAACAACCACCAATCACTCTGAGTTCATTTAGGCGATCAAACCGAAACAAATTCTCACATCATTAATAAAAAAGCAAACTCAAATTGTTTCCCCCGTTCGAGCCCGTTTCGCAACAAATTCTGGCTGTCACTCCTCCGCAACTCTATTGTTACGAGATGGCCACCGTTCAGTGACCACTATCCCCACACATTATTTAAAAAATACTCGAACCCCTATCCCCCCGACCATTGTTCCGGACCCCCGACTGGAAAGCCTAAATTGCCCAGGCAGGAGGCCAAACCTCGTGCAACACCTGGATGCACGTGCCATGCTCACCTTGCCCTTTTTTGTGTTCCCCCCTCGACCAATTTCCCCCCCAGCCCTAAGCACGATTCCCACCTACCTGCACACCTATCGCCCACCCCCGCTGTACGCACGGTGCACGCACACAAAGGAGAAGCCATTTGCCACATGGGTGCCAACTGCTGGCTACAATATTATGTACAACGGGGAATATAAAGTGACTCGGACTACCTTCGAATTCGGTCCATACTGTACCAAAAGGATCTGGGTCCGACCATCCACACTGCTTCTTACCTGGAAAGGAAATTAAGGGTTGATCAGTTCACATGGACATGAATCGGTGATCGGTTAGTGACCATACCCCACTCACTCTAAAATTAAAAATATTGTGACCCCGTCGCGTCGTCGCCGCTCAAGCATACAGAGAATAATAAGACTACAACTATGACGCACAAAAGACGTCAAAATTGTTGTAAATTATGTATTCAGCCAAGGCTTGCTTTATTATTGAAGTACATAAATGTGCATGGAAATTTTGCAACCTTTCATGTGGCGACTGAATCTGCTATGACTTTTACGCACTGCTTCAGAAAGTAGCAAATATTTTCCCTATTGAACATTGCTTTGTTTATTTACGCCATAAAACACAATAAGACCATTACCCTATTATTCAATTTAGTTAAGTTACTGCGAGATGTTCAGTTTTGTACAGTACAGTGGTAGAAATTTATGGACAGGCACAAGTATCGCCGACTGGCGGAGCTTTTCCTTTACATGAAGAAGCTTCATGTAAAGGAAAAGCTCCGCCAGTCGGCGATACTTGTGCTTCTCCATTAATTTCCACCTATTTACGACATACGTACTCGAACAAGCCAAAATTCTGTTACATGCCAGTTACACACAGAATTCACTGCACACCAAAATTGTACCCAGCAAGTGACAAACCCACACCAAGTTTCCCCCCCCCCCCCCCTCAATTTTTGCGACATCATTCATCACAATAAAGCCATCGCCATGTCATCCTTCAAATTTTTCACCCTCCACCCCCACTAACCACGCACACACAAATTTATATACCCCGCGTCCATAATTTGACGCAAAATTCGCTAAATAATTTAAAATCCGAATTGCTAGCTCCGTTTAAAGGCCAGCTTTTTCCCCCCTCCCACTCTACATTGCCAAACCCCCCACCTAGCCAACCAAATCCACCTAGAGCAAAACTGGGGTCAAATTGGCGTTGGGTGGGGGTTGGTAGAGAGTGGGTGGGGAAGGGGGGAGGGGACACCCCACGTAGCCCCACGGCGTCGCCGGAGGAGAGTGAATCACGTGGGTTGCCCGGGCAACGGGTAAACACATGCCCCGGGGACACCCGATTGAGATTGGGATAAAATAATGCAAACGGCGATAATCGGTCTGGGGAGGTAGGTAGGGGAGGAAGTGGATGCGAATTAAGCCATTGGAATTCCGTACAGTTCAGATTGTGCGCCGCGGAATAATCAGGAGGGAAAAAAATTTATTCCAGAGGAAAGTACATTTCTCACTTGAAATATGCACACTGACCCAAACACGTCAGAGTAAAATTGACGCCGATAAATCCTGCAGAAGCCCTGGACGTTGCGACCTTTTGCGACTTTGTGACGAAACATGTTTATTTGATTAGGACTTGTGATGTTTCTAACTTTGGTCTCCTACTTCGGCCCCGGTGGCCTGCCAACTTGGTGTCAGATTACCCCTTGCCGAAGTTTAAAGTTGGGGCAAAAGATGCCCCGGCTACTTAATTAGGTTCTTGGGACGGCTCCGTGGAGTTGCATGAATGGTCACCGCCGATCTTGCATTTCCAAGCATTAATATTGCATGAGACAAGATGCGGTTGGTACAATCATTCTGAGCTGACCCCCCTAACGTGATGTAACGTAATTGCAGAGTGTGCCGATGCTATCGACACTAGAACATAAACAAAATTTGCAGGGGGATGAATCACCTTGCAATTCACGACAGTAATTGAGGCGGTGTCACCGAACGCAAACATCTTGGCTCCATGCACTTGTATCAGGACTTTAAAACACGATAGAGGCGGGGTTGAAGTGATACAAACTGTGTAAAATATTCACTCGGCGAACAATGGCCTAAGAATATTAAAATGAAGAGCACGTACTGAAGTAGGGTTTACATTCACTTTAGATGCTCACTTATCCATCTTGGGTACACGCATATATTCAACGACTTCAGTATCGGTCATTGACAACATACAAGCCAGAACCATAAACTGCAATACAATTATCCCTGCTGCACCTAATACTTTTGAATCTACCCCACAGATTGCGTCACATTTAATAGTACGGAAGAACACGCGATACTTTTAACAAATCGGTGGGCTCCTCGGGGGCATCGGTAAGCTATACGGGTCGCATCGAGACCAACTTATATCCCTACCCCTGCTTGATTTCGTCCATTCCAAACGCTTTACTGCAGTACTTACACAAGTTTGGAGAAAACACTGCATTATCAATTACTCGGCCATAAAAAAAATTTGCCCACAAAACGCGCGGGGACCAAGACTTTCTTCCCCGGTAGTTTCCCGAGGGCTTGAGACAAAAGTCCCAGCAGCTTCCCTCCCCAACCCCCCCTTCTTATTTCCCGCCCCCCACCCTGAAAAACAATCACTGGGATGCAAAAGGGGTAAAAACTTTTTCCGACGAAACATTCCCGCTGCTCCGGTTAGAATATTAACCAGATATCGTGCGTAGGCTGGGTAAACCATAACTTTGCATTACTCTCTTGGAAAGTGGGGATGAGAAAGAGAAAGAAGGAAAAAAAAATAAAGAAAACTGCGTTTGGAATTCCGTCGTCGACTATTCAGACTTTCTCTCCCTCCACTCATATCTTTTGTCACAAGAAGGGGATAGCTTCTAATTCCTTCAGTTTACGGTACGAGACCGACGAGTAAAAGCGGTTTTGGGAGAAATTTCCTATCCCTTTCTCAAGTCCCTCCTCTTTTCTCCCCCAAAACTCCTCAGCCTCTCTCTCTCCCTCTCCCACCCTTGCCTTCGGTCCCTTATGTTATGCGGAGCACCGCATTTGCATAAATGAAAGATGAGCCAAGTTGCAGCCACGGAATGAAGCCCTGGTGTGGGTTTGCTACATTTAATTAGAAAGGATTTGGTCGAATAGGGAAAAGGTTATTAAGAAAATCTTTTCCAACTTCGCCTTGTAAATGGGTGTCGTAAACGAAATAGACCTTGGGAACTGGAATATAATGGCGCATGTTTAATTATCCTTCATGGTTATGAAACAATTTCCTAAGCGTCAATGTTTCCAACTCCTCCATCTGGACCACACGCGCTTCGTTTCTGCACAAATGGAGCTTTTTCCTCCCCCCCCTCCTCTCCCCATATATATTTTTTTTTCTTCTCTTTTCCATCCACCCCTCCACCCCCCACCAGCCTTCCACTCTTTCTTTTCCTTTGGGTAAGAGTTCCCCAAAATTAATTGCCCCAGCCCATTTTCTCCAACTTTGGGAAGACTCGCATTAAACAATGTCAAATTCATGAAGATGAAAAATTGGGAGAAATTTCCCCCCACCCTTTGACAAACCTCAAAGCAGTCGGAGACAAGAGGAAGGATATTCGCCCATCGTCGGGGAAATTGGCCAGGAATTGAAGTTTTATGTCTTTGTCTCCGAATTCAATACCTGCCTGACGCATTAAGAACTAGTCCACTTGCCAAGAAACGCAATCCGGCAAACAGAAGCCATTTTTTATATTTTCCCTCCCTTCCCTCTCCAACCCCTTCACCCCATCCCTTCCATCCGCCCCTGAATATGAGAAAGCCCGTGGAAATGAAGGGCTTACGTCGAACTTTTAAAATTCCCCATGATTTCGACCTTCCAAGTTGCGTAATTCCCGGATGTAATTTGAAATTTGCGGGCCTCTCGATCGGCACTAGTGCCATCTTGTCGCTTAGCCTGAAAGTGTCGAATGATAAAGCCAAAGCATTAATTTTTTAAAAAGCCTTTCAGCTGGTGCAGTACAGTCGGGTAAATATTTCTGTAGGGTACATTATGTTGAAATTTATTATTATGGCAATTGTATGCATATTATTCGGGGTATCTTATATATAAATGGAAAAGTTTGTCGGTATGTCACATCACTCTACCGCCCCCGCCCGAGCCGCCACAGCAACGGGATTAAAGCTCAATTGAAAATTGAATATTAAAATTTAAACACATTTTCCAAATATGAAACATCGCAAATATCACTGATGATCACACACGTGGCAGAATGTACACAAAAAAAGAACTAGCGTTCGCAATATTTGGCTAATAGCAGCACCTACAGTATGTATTTCTGGCACAAAGGCATACTTTAACCACACGTAAATGAATAGTTCATCAAACGGCCATTAGATTTATGAATCTCTACGGATCGTGCCAATGGAGTAGAATCGAGCAGTGGTCACGCTCTACAAATCGCTACAGCGTACTCCAATGCTCATAACGTTTAGCATTTTATAGGGTTTGTGGCCTAGTCTCCCCCTCACCTCTCTCAAATATTTCACAACCCGAAAAAAGTTGGGGAGGGGGGGGGGGGCGTGACAGCCCGTTTTCTTCCCGCACATCCGGCATTATGACAAGTAATCCGGATTAAAAATTCCTTGATTAGCATTAAGCCCCCGGTTTGCAAAGCGTCGACCGCACTATATGCAACGTGTCAAAAAGTGAACAATCCATCGGCATTATTCCACACCACCCACCACCCCTTATTTCTGATGTTCATTAGTAAATATCGGTGGAATCGGAGCGAGGTGGGGATTAAGCCTTTCGGGTAGAGTCCCGTGTAGAGTATGGGGGTGGGGGTGGGGGGTAGGGATGATGGGGAGGTACCATCACTGAAACGCCACCGGAAATTTTTATTTGGGCCTCGAATCAGGCGGTCGTATTTCCATCTAATGCAAGCGAAATGATGAGGACGCAGGCAAAGTTTTACATTTTGTAATCTCGGTTGCAAACCCGGGGTCCGGTCTGTAGCCGCCTCCCTCAAAAACCTGGTCCGCGGCTTTTTTTTTTTTTACCCCCCCAATCTACCCATCCAAGCTCGATGCGATGGATGAAACACCAAACACAACCCTTTACCCGATCGCTATGCATTCAAGACCGCGCTAAGCTCATTGGACCAGTTTTCATTTGTAAAGAAACAACATTACTTGCCCGGGCTAAAATACGGCCCAATCAGCCCAGCACTTTGGACCAAGTATTGCCCAACTGTCAACACGAGAGGGGGGGGTATAGGGGCTTGTACTGTGAAACAAACGGTGTGGTGGGAGGCAGGGGTGCAAAAGCTACACTGTCAACACCACATATACAGTAAAACAAACCCTTGAAAAATCCCATTCAAAACAGAGCCCAACACAAACACTGGACCTGGACCCTGAGTAGTTTAGCTGGAGTGAGTTAACAATTGGCTCTAACCTTCCGCAGTTTATTTTTATAGATCGGCCAGGGTTTAAGCTATTGGATGAAAATTCGGCTGGGTCAGACACACACATAGTACACCCCCAAAAAAATCGGGCAGTACAACCCATAAATTGTCTAGGGTAGGAAGCCCCTCCTCATTTCCTCTTATTCTGGGCCTAAAAGTAATTCCCCTTATGGCGACATTAACTGCCGACAACACACCGGAGGCCAGTAAAAGGAATTAAGATACTCCTCTATGGTGCTTTATGGATTGGCGTCGTCAATAAATTTGGATAATTTTGTTGCCGGGGGCCTTAATTTTTATGAGCACCGTCATGATGTACTAATAACGGCGAGATCAATGTGTAATTCCCTCCCAAATCGGCCTGAGACATGCTCACATTTTTAGACGGCAAGAAGAGAGAGAATAAAAAACGGCCTGTTAATTTATAAACCGGTCGGTACATCCTCCAGCCCAAGATTTTTCAACTCTTGTCTTCTCGCTCATTGTATACTTTGCCATCGAACACCACCTCAAACTGGACCTCAGACATTCCTGAATCGATGCTCCTTTTTTTTCCTTCTCCCGTTCAACCCCACCGATAACCTCTAGGTCTGTGTCCAAAAGCAATATTTCTGGGCCTGCTCTTCCCTCATTTTTTTTGTGCACGCTTCTTCTTCTTCTTCTGTGGCTGCTTCACCACATTCTACAGGCCCTGGAGCCCCCCCGGAGCCAAAGTCCGGGTTGGGGTCCCCACTCCAATACCCTGATTCAATTAAACAGTTGGTCTTAGTTACTCCGCGATTCTCTCGACTCTGGCGCTTGAATGAGGGCTCCCCTGAGGTCAACTCCCTTTTCCTCTAAAAAGTCTACTTTCTCTACACTCGGCTCAAATACTTTTTCCACCCCCTCTTTACAAACTACTGCACGCTGAATCTAGATTACATATAAATAGGGTCTCTGTAAGTAAGGTTAATTATGGCCTAATTAATTAATATTATTGTGGTGTGTACCAAAGCACGGTCGCCTATCACAAATGAAAAGCAATCTTCTCAATACTGTACAGTACAGTGGGGTGCACAAGTCCGTGCAAAGTACACATGACTGCAATTTATTTTTTTACCTCACTCTTTCGCAAAAACAAAAACTGTTACAACGTCCCATACATTGGTCCTATTGCTGCCTCTACCGAATATGTTGCACTCTAAGGCACATAGCTATAAACATTAATTAATGACCGTGCAGTGATCACTGGACTAAAATTTATCAGCGTCGAGAAGTAAATGAAAATACCACACCGCCTTTTACTGCTGTACTACAGTGTAACAATGCATTATTTGTTAATACTGGCTAATGCTGCATATTGCCCGGGGAAGAACGGATTTTTTCGTTCTTCTTTTTCCGACGTCACAAAAATTGCGTTTGGGTTTGCTTTTTAATCTGCATTTTTACATAAAGAATACATTCATTTTTTAACAAATTTGGTGGAACTAATGACAAAAACTCTTCGTCGTTCGTAACATTTCATTGGAATCGGCATAATTTGCTTTACAGACCTAATATATCGATTAACCGCGTCTTTTACTTTCATGTTGACTAATTATTATCCAAGTCTCCAGCAAATTACTGTGTTGCCTGACTACTGTACAGTAGGACTACTACTTGGTCTCTGACATAATCACCAAGGGAATCCCTGCTGAAACCTTCTCTGTCAATGATCTTAAATGTACCAATGTCCTTCGGGAATTTCCCAAGAAAGGCAAGCACGCACTACAGTGACACTCATTTCCTAGATTTTTCTGTTAATAATAAGAGTCGGTGTTATTTAAGAAGGCGAAGTCAGTGATAATTTGGCAATATGCATGTAAGGCCGAAAAATTTGTGAAAAGAAATTACTTGTCCCAAAAAGGCGTCTTTAGCAGCAGTCAAAATTTCCACCCTTTTCACTGACCCTTGATATATTACACCCCACATTTTTATACTCCCCACAGTGGCACGAGATAAACTTTCCGCTCTTCACTAATCAAAGTTGCAAAAGGCTAGCATGTGAGAATGAAAGCGATGCGCAAATATTTCATTTAAGCAGCAGTTATGAACTGCCAACTAAACGTCTGGCAGAACGCAAAATACTACGCACTCTATGAGTAAGAAGGTGCGTCGAAACGACTTTCATCAGACCCTTTTCACACACTAAATATTTCAGACTCCAATCACCGAACCTCTGTACAACCTCCGTAAAACTCAAACCTTCAAATTTTTTTCTACATCCTCCTGATAATTCCCACTCCCCACCACAAAAAAGGCACCAATTACGTTCAGCCCGTACGTACAAATAAATAACGAACACCGGACGGCCACATGTGACGACTGCCTCAATTTGGAGGGTCCAAGACCGCCCCCTCATCGGTCCTTCCCCTTAGGAAAAGGATCCTCATCATCCCTCGGGTAGGAACCAGAGAGGGAGGGCCCTTCCTCTTTTTCCCTTCTCTCTCTCTCTCTCTCTCTCTCTCTCTCTCTCTCTCTTCTCTCCCCTTTTCCCTTCCATTCTCTCTCTCTCTCTCCCCCTTGGAGTGGGGAATGAAAAGAAGTTCGCTGGCGAGCAAATACCCCGCGAGCACCATCGCGTGCCTTTTGTCTTCCCCGCCGTGTTCCTAGGAAGGGGAGACAGAGAGGGGAGGGGTGAGTGTGTGTGAGAGAGAAAAATGGTGAAACAGAAGATTCTTGCTCCATTTCTTCTCTTCTCTTGCCCCCTTCCATCCATTGAATTGGGTTGCACTCCATTTTTTAACAAATAAAAAAAAGGCGCATTGCAATCAGATGCATGAATGCATACCGTGGACATAAGAAGTCCAAACAAATTTTTTCGAGATAATCCAAAGCAATTGTTTACATGCTTGTGAAGACAGAAAATCCTGGCTTACTGGCACATTTTGAATGCTTAAATGGACTTCACCAGGCAATACTAGTGAATGCAGTCTTTCCTTGGGCAAACTAGAGTGTAAATAAAACCGCCGAAATTGGACTTGGTGGATTTCGCCTGTATGACGACAATGTTTCAGAGCCCAAAAATCCACGTTTCTCACATTTTTCCTCCAAAAAGTAATCACGGTGTTGGGCCACCGTTTCGTCAACCTCGCCGGTAAGTTTCCTTTCCGGTTCTCCCCCACCTCTTTTTCCCGCCATGATAAGACATTTTTATAGGGCTTCGTGGTTTCCCAAATGATACAAAATGCAAGTCACATGCAGCCTCTCTCTCTCTCTCTCTCAGCGTTCCCTGATAAATGTCAGCTCCCGCGGAATGGGATCGGAGTGCAAAGTTAGTCAAAGGTAGAGCTCGCGCGCCGGAGAGAGAGAGATGCCAAGAGACGTACACCACCAAATGTCGAGTTTCCTGGCGCAGTTTCTACACCTCCGTACCAGAACTCACCCTTCACTTTGTGCCCTCCTGTAAATTGCCCTCCCCCCCCTTTCCAACCTCACCCCACCAGCTACGTATATACCCCTTTCAGACAAGATTGCTGACAAAGCTTCGATCAGGAGGTTGCGTGTTTATCGTGCGCTCGAATCTGAGGTGGGGGTAACTATAGTACGCAACCTAGTCCCCCCTTTTCTTGGGGTAGGCCTCCTCATGTGTGTGCATGCCAAACACGCACTAATTGCATCAGGGTTCTTTTGTCGCCATGTTTGCAGTGGACAGGATGCAACTGTGCCACTTGTGATCATATGGGTCTGCTGAGACACCCTGTGCATTTCATTTTGCATTCAACCTGCGAATTTTGAAATCCAAGCTCCCCTCACAAACTTTACCATAATCCCCACCATTTTCTTGGCCACACTTTCCAGAAAACTAATCGTGTGCGCAGATTCGAGTTCCCCAACCTCCTCACCCCACCTTCAATGACTTCCGGCCTCTCTTGCCTTGCGCCTTTTGTGGAGGGTCTCCCCCCCCTTTTCGCCTCCTCACCGCCTTTTTTTCCCCCACCACCTCCCCGCAAGCCCCTGAATGGGGAAAACTGCCTACGTGACCATGTTGGAAAAAGTTGAACTTTTAATTAGAGCCGTGCACATGCCTGCTGGACAAGCCTCCCGCACAATGCCACAGGGGGGTGCGCCATTCACCGAAATTTCCTGTCGAGCCACGCGAACGGAACTGCCGGCTGCGGGGATTTTTCCAAGGGCAACTCTTCGCCTTTTTTGAAACCCCCCATCCTGCCAAATTCGGAGCGCCCCCCCNCCCCCCCCCCCCCTTCCTTCTCAGCCGCCAGGTATTCCGTACAAAATATTTTTCCCCAGAAAAGGAGCCAGTGTCCCAGACGTTGGGGTCCATCCATAAATTTGGCGGCTTTTGACTTCGGTCCAACCGCTGCTGTGGCTTTGTGCTGCTCTTAGAGGAACCGATTTCAGCTGGAGAAAAGTAAGCGGAAACTGCTTGCCACTGACATTGTTACCCAACACAATATTCTGATATTACAATTTTTAATAAATTCTGACTTAGCCCACATAATGAGCCAGTGGCCCCATATTAAGTTGTGTCCCTATTCGTGCCAAACAGTATTCCCTCCCCTGCCCTATTCCATACTTCATAAAATGAGACTGGCAAACACATGTTATTAATTACAAATTTCTTCATCATCCAATTAACCAGAGGTTAGTAGGCAAAGGTCAGCATAATAGACCTCCTGTCTATAAACGTGCCCTCTTTTTTCCCCCTCGTCCTTCTTTTTTTTTCGTTAGCAAAGGGGGGGGGTTGGAATAGGACGTGGTGGGAGCAAACATCCACTCCAAAGCAGACGCGTGCTTCTGAATCTTACTGCCCTGTTACCCCTCACAGAATACCGCCTCTTTATCCGCTAATTCCTCCTCCAAAGAGCCTGTTTATCTCCAGAGCCAGGGCAACCTTCCCCAAAAAAAGGAGAACCAAAATAACGGGCTGGTAGGATACTACCAGTCCATTATCCAATCACCGTCGAGCCTCCGCCGCATCTCTTCTCTTCCTTCTTTTTTTTTCCTCCTCCTCCCCCATCCTCCCACCCCACCCACCTCCTTCGCTTGCAAAATTCCCAACTCAAGCGGCAATATCAATGCATTCTCCCTCTTGTCTCTGGAGGCTCCATCATCTCCCTAGAACCCGAGTCTTATCAGGGCAAACCAGGCCCTAGCCGGGGCCCTACAAGCAGCCAATGGAGATAATTAAAAAGAGGAGGAGAAAGTAGGGGTAGGAGAAAAGCAGGAGGAGGGGGGTATGGGGAGGGCAAGGTGTCCAACACAGGCCCTTCCACCCATTATGTAGACCACGACTCTCAATCAGATAGGAAAACGCTCAGGGTTTGGAATAATCTCTCTTTAGCGTCTTTCTGCATGAGATGACGACGTGATGCTGGCAGCAGGCCAGAGATTGGTTTCAGGCCAGGGCCTATACGGGGGTATTTTTCTTCAAACCCCCTCCCCCAACCCCTCCCCCTGCCTCCTCCTCCGTCCTTACCCCCCTGGTTCTTTTTTTGTGGTAAAGTTGGACAACCTTTACTCGGGGCACGGACCATTTGAGAAGCAAACTGCAGATTCAAATTGGATCCCCTTGACCACGAGGCAGGAGGTTAAACAACGCGTTTTTTTATATAGAAAAAATAAGGGAACGCGGGCTGAATAGGTCATTAATAATTAATTAGGGCTCTTTTTAAAAACCTGGCAAGACAAACACCTTTTTGACGCCCTAAAAATTGTCTCGGAACCGGTTAATTAATCACCCAGAACAATGGAACCATTCTTGTACAAAAATTGCTCGTTTAATAATTCTAAAGAGGGCTCGAATATTTGTGTTTTTTTAAAAAAAAATCGCGTTTTTTTAAAAAACTCACAATTACCAGGCCCTTGAAGGGATTGACGTGGACTGTAAAGCGCTCTGCCTCCCCTTACACCGCAAGCCATGTAATAATATGATATTAGCAATTGCAAGCTCCCAAGCGTAATATCAAAAGCCGCTAATTGCAACACGTGTATATAGGCCTAACTGTGGGGGAAGGCTAAAAAAATATATGGGGAGGGTTTGTGATGGCAACGGGAAAGACTGACCGATCCCCTTTTGTGCAACGTAATAATGTTTTTCGTGGACATGCACTAGTGTGTCAACCGAGAGAGGGGGTTGTTTGTGTGTGCATGTATACCATGTGTGTGTGCCGTACGTGCTCAGTTCTGGCCCCGCGTTTTAATATTTCAAAAGCTGGGCGCTCACTCTACCTTTCCCAGGGCAGAACTGTGCTAGCCACTTACGTAATACTACCGAGGATAGTCGTTTTGGAGAGAAGACGACCTTGCCGCACGCTATGGTCTCCGCAGACTTTTATCATATATGCGACGACTCCTGCTCCTCTTGCACAACCCCAGGGGTAGGTAGTTAAAAGTATATAGGTTGATTGCGCATCATTAAGCCGCCTCCCCCCCCCTTCCCTCCTTCCCCCCCTCCCTCCCTCCATTTCGTTGGCACGTGCATATTTCATTTGTACACTGCATTACCAAGTGAATTATTCAGGGCATTTCTGCCCTCTTTCTCTACCCATGTGGATAACACGGGTCACAATCACTGACAGTGGTTGGTGGAGAGCCCTGTGCATTAATAATAAATAAATAAATAAATAAATAAATAACAACAACAACAACAAAGTTGAATCCGGATATAACAGAATTCAAGGGACCATGAAAAAAGTATGTTATAACCGGGATCTGTTATAGCCAAATCGTCACTTTTGCAACGAATACAAAGTTTTCCGCCTTCCATGTGCCTAAAATGCACACTACTACGCACTGGCTAATGAAATCCATCAAAACTACAATACAATATTAGCTAACCCATAGATTATGCAGGACAAAAAACACGACATTTTCTTCTGCCGACTCTTTTTTGCAAATCTTATACCAGAGAAAGCATATTTTCCCTTCAAGGGGCCAAAAAAAGGTATTTTATACCCACTGTGAGGTGAAAATGAGTCTGTTATATCCGGAGTAAAATACAGAGCCTTATGAAAGTATGTCTGGACCGGCCTTTCGAGTCTGTTCTATCCGAGGCTGTTATATCCGGATTCATGTGTAATAATGCTTCCATATGAATTGCTGTTATTATTATTATGAACATATGCAAAGGGTCAGGTTGCATCTGGCTCCCCGTGCCCTTCAGATGGCCTTTAAAGAGAAAGCAGGCCGCCATCATTGTTTTGCTACATTCGGACCAAATGAAATGTTGTCACCACCTACTGATTACCAGACGTTACGCCGGGAATTCATTCCTACGAGGCAACTTGGGCTTGTTAATGGAAATAAATTCCCTACTCCGGACGTGGTGAAATGGGGCGCAGAGAGTTGGGGACAGGAGGTGAGGAGGGGCTGGCACATGGAGGGTAGGAGGGAACTATTATGATTGAAGATTGATGTCCGCCCTTTCTAATGAGAAGGGGGGACAACACACATGCTACCCAAACTGACGTCATCCCACCCCCCACCCCACCACCATCCTCCTCTCCCCGCCGTCACCTCCTTTTCGAAATGGTCGACTGGCCCTGTTGTTTTATTGTCCCAAAATATGCTTCCCCAGCGACGTTAAACAAACCTTCGCCTCAACTCGTGCCCTCAGGCAATGTTTAGACGGTCACATACGGCCCTCTAAATTTTGCAAAAAAAATCTCTTCCCTCCTCCCTTTTTGCAATATTGACGACGATAAACTACGCGTAATTGGATATTCATACATTCTATATCCTAGAATCTGATCGCACGCTCTGAAGGACTTTGATGGCGGTAAAAGTGGAGGAGGGAGCGGGCAGGGGGGGGGGGGGGGTTGGAGGGCTAAAAAATACCGCGGGAAAATTATTTCCCCAGGTTTGAAGCTTAATTAAAGCTCAGAAACCGGATCCTATCTATCACTTTACTTGGATGGCCTGGGGATGAAAGCTATCACCCTAGTCCCTAAATAACTAAATATTTTTTTCACTCTCCCCCCCCCCACCCCCACCCTGAATCCTACAGCCTCAGGTTTATTCCAACCCGCGTCCTGTAAGGGGTTTGAAACTACCGGGGTTTTTTTTCCCCCACCAACCATACCCATGACGCTACCCATGTGTAAGTGCAGTTTTTCGGTTAAATGGTGCAACCGAAGCATGACATCGAGTATTAGAGCCACGTTCTGTACTGCGGGACCAAAACCGTTGGCAACGGAAGTTGGTGGACACTGGCAGATTGTGCAACCAACTGAGGAGCGAAAAAAATAGAGTCCCCCACCTACCCGCCCACATGACCAAATATGAACAACCATGATGCACAGTATGCATTAATTCAAAGTTAGGCCTACATACTATTCTTTACCATACTCACAAAGTACAGCGTGTTCTATTTCAGCTTTTCCGGAGCAGATGGAAGAAATGGCAGTTTTACCCCTGAGAACCACACTTCTTGCAAGACAGAAGAGGCGAAGAAGTTGCCTTCGTTATCTAGGATAAAGTCAAGGTCGACTCCTTGCAATGGCCGGAAACTAGCCTTCGCTCTTTTCTGACAGCCGAATAATTACTTTCACCTATCACTCACTCGCAATAGTAATGGTGTTTGCGTTCCATCAGTTACTGCCTGGTAAGTTACAATCATTTTTTTTACAAGTGCGATAAGTCCGCCTTGACTAAAAAAATGCGCTGTTGTTCATACAGGAGTGACATAACTAGTTCCGCGATCTATCCATATCTGGCATCCCCCTTTGGACCTCTCCAAGTCCATTATTCACAAATTCTCCAGCAGTCCCCCCTTTTCTTACTCTTTTATTCTTTTAAAAGGAGGAAAACTTCAACTCGCTTCAATTTTTCATCGAGTTTTCTCCCTTTTTTTTGATACTTTTATGTTGGGACTGGCTGAATAATTGAGTACGACCCCAAGGCATTAACAAAAAAATGGGAAGAGACGCTCCCCCGTTTCCTAGTAGCCCCCCTGAAGCCTAACAGTAGGCCTATTCAATGTACCTGCCAGGATAGGCGGAGAAAAATGGGCCAGTCGCGTTCAAAATCTCAAGCCGACTGGCACAAACGTAATTAGTTGTCAGAGGGAATTGAGGAGTAGGATTAAGTGCCAAGTGATTCGTAACGTTGGGAAAATGCGGCTGGCCATACCTTTTAATGTCCCTCCCGCGTCTCATTGAGGGATTTATTGAAGCTAATGGCACGAGGAAGCGGCGCCTCCCGCCACCGACAACAACAACAAAGTGCCTGGCATCGAAAACACCCAACCCCCCCTTCCGTCCCACCAACCCACCCTTCTCCATGAGTGGTAGAGGAAATGGAATTCCCCCCGCAGCCCCCACACACCCGACATACACGGAATTGCCTGCACCAATGTCAGCTTCTCTCTCTCCCCACACCCCGATATGCTCACACGTGATTTTGCATAATTTCATTTGCATGCTTTGGGTCCGTTTATGTTTGGGTCCCACCCTCCCCTTGATGCCCAACACAGTCCCCGTACACGTTCCAATGTTACCGGCAATATCCGGACGTTTTAGGGACAACATACGGTCGTTAACCTGCCGGATTTAATAATAATAATAATAATAATAATAATAATAATAATAATAATAATAATAATAATAATAATAATAATAATAATAATAATACGGCATAACAGGGCGCCTATTAGCTGTATCAACACATATAAAGCGGAATCTCCAATTATATGTTCCCAATACGTAATCGGATATTTTCTCCTTAATTTGGACTGATAAAACCGGTTCTCAGAGGCGGATTATACATCCAAAAGGTAATTCTTACAAAATATGTATAGCAACAGGTGCAGGAATTGTGTTGTTGACACTAGCCACGTAACGTAATTGCTTGGTGCAAGCGGTCGTAATTGTGATTATGCAAAATTGCATGATGTTTTCAAATCAAATTTATAACATGCTAAACTACAGTACCGCAAAGAATACAGTAATTTTTAACAATTCTTGATGGCCTTTCGCATCACCCAAAACACTATCCCATGCACGCACTCATATGACATTTTTCATACAAGGGTAGGCAGCAATGGAGGAGACGCAAGGTAACCTCAATTACGATGTAATAAAATAATCGTCTTCTGAAAACAGCTGCAATATTTTGCTCCATTTCGGATCAGGAGAGACGGACAAGGCGGTCGCAAAATGATGGCAGAAGAAGTCAAAATGCAACAATTACATCCCATTCACGGCCTTCCTTACCACCGACGTGAAATCGCTGACTATATTTGAAGGTAGACTAATATCATAGTATTAGTGACATTTAAAAAGCTATTTTCAATCCAAAATCATTTCTAGCAGAATATATTTTCCACACCTTAGAACGTTATAAGTTGCAACGCTTACCGCCATGATACATGTGCAGTATACGGACTGACTTTTGCATGGGTTACGGTAAGCGAATACGGCGCCACGTTTGCTGCTCCGCCCGCTCATAAATTCAGTTCGACATCTATAATGCCTCGCACAAATGAATTATTAAGCGTGCCCAACAATCACTAGCCCTATTAACCTCCTTTTGATGGGCAACGAAATTAACTCGCGGAAATTAGGCGCGCAGGCCGGGAGGCTCGGATTCATCCCCCAAAAGTGTCGGGATCCGCGTGCACAAAACGACTCCCTTCCTCTCTCTCTCTCTCTCTCTCTCTCTCTCTTTTTTTCGAGTCCTATTTTCGCAATTTCCCACACATGCAAAAAGGTCACTCTGACTCAGTTTTTTCCCATTCACAATGAGCGAGTCACCGGGGATGGTGGAGGACTCATAGGGCTTCTAAAAACAAACCAAAAAAAAGGAGAGGGGAACCCGCAAGTCTGCTCGTGAGCTTTCATGAGTCAGACCTCACTTCCCCTCAACCCCCATTTTCCTACATATACTACACCCCCAAGCGACTGCCACTCCCAGGACTGTCCCATCCCGACTGACCCTCACATGCAACATTGCAAACCCTGTTCTCATAATTGACCGCGTGGAAAACCGCAGACTATTTTCTGCATTCTACTCGAAATTGCTCGCCAAAGACGCTGACCTTTTGGCTTCGTTGGGATTCCAGGATGGCAACATAGTTCTACGCATGTCATAAGCATATCCATCCGTCAACAAGTATTGCACAGACATATGTGAAAGTCATCTCTGATTTATACAGACCACATAGTATTGCACAATGCCATGAAAATAACAACACTTTTTTTTAAACCTTTCCTTCACTTCTTGACTAGTCTCACTCGTCTCCCCCTGTACAATGCGGGCCGACGTTAATATCAGTGGCTGGGCCCCCGCGACTGCAAGCCTGAATGCTCAATGAGCGATGACAACACACAGCCATAGTAAATCACCCGCGCTCTCCTTTATCGCAAACCTCTGCCAGGGATGAAATATTTCAGTCACTCGGGGACAGGAAAGCGCTATGAATTAATTTCAGCCGGAACGTCATTTTTTAAACCGCCAAAGAAAAAAAACACACATATAGAAGAGCACCGGGGAAGAGAGAGGGGAAAAAAAAGCTGATAAAGGAAAATCACCTGAAGGTGAATACAATACAATTTTAATATGCATCCCCATCTGCCCCCACTCTGTTGCAAACCCCCCTCACCCCCAGCATCCCCCTCGCTGTTTTGTTTGTCAAACCAAACGCAACTATGAGAAGTATTTCATCGCGACGTCCCGAAAATGCCAAAAGAATGTCATTTGCCGGCCCATTATCGAACGGGTTTTAGTTATGAAAGCTACCTGCATGCTTTCAAATCCCCCGCCTTGGCCCCCAGGCCAAATTCCAACCTGACTCTGCTCGCGAATCGGCTAATTCTTTGCCCAGGTATGCACAAAGGCAAAGGCATATCCGTTCGGAGGGGACGGATTGGATTTCGGAATTTCGACTTTACTATAGGCCCTGGGATGGCAACACCCATCCAAAACAAGCCTGTGCCAACAGCACACAACCCCCTACCCAACCCCCCTACACGCTTTTGCTATATCTAGTCTCTCTCTGTGTGTGTGTGGTGTCTCTCCCCGACTATTTATGCAATAGGATAAATCCTACAGGCCCCCGCACACACCGCTTCATATCCGAATTTCCCCCAGCATATGTAAGCGCACAAGTTGTATGTAAATGGGTTTATCTGCAGCGGTGTTACCCAGAGGTTTTTGCAGGCAAATGCTATGACAGAGCGTCAAATCCAAGGATTGGATCGGCAGTTTTCCCCGACTGGCAAGCGCACCGGGGCCCGGCTAGATATCTGGTACTGTTTCCAAACACTGCTTTCCACTTTTACGCTTTGTTTTCCAAGTCGTACAATGAAACTCCATTGGCACCCAGTTGACTTGCAGGTGCTTAGTCCCACTGTACTGTACACTAAGCGGGGGGAAATCATTTTGTTCCTGGCTTTATTGCGCCGGGGTTCCGGTTACATCGGACAAAATGGAGGCGTAAAGTCATTCTGGCTAAAAACATACGGACATTGTCTTTTACTTTGAATATCTGTCAACTGCACAAAAATGTATAAAAACTGCACAAAAATTAATGTCAGAAAATTATAACAAGGCACGAAATTTAAGGCACAGTTTATCTACTAATGTTACATTACACGGATACATCATCTACGGCCCACGCCTGACAAAAAAAAGTGATCCCTGATGCCAATGGCGCCAAATAGCTCACTCGTAATGCTTTACGCTCATAAATTACAATTGTTTACAATTTGTTTGCACCTGTTTACACGCAGGGTGTTCATTCAAACTATTAACAGCAGCTAATGGCCAAGAACCTGGCAGCAACACTTTTACTAACATTTCAGCGACCATATCGTACAGCGTTTCAGGGGATCCTCTCCTGGACAAAGTCTCCTGGGCTATAGCATCAACTCTGACCCTTCCAAATGAGGCCGAGGGTTTGGCCTTATACCCTTCCCATCCTGGCACAGACGTCAATCTCATTTGAACCTCCCCTCCTCCCCTGTTAAGCCCTCACCCCGCCCACAATTCCACCGATGAAAAGAACCCCACTCCGTCAACTGCTCTCCGCACACTTGCATTCCGAAAACCCTCGACGCCAGGAATTTTACGGTCCGTCGAGACGTACATACAGTATCAGAAAAGGAACCATTAATCTCAAAAAAAAAATCTCCACCCCCCCTCCCCAGGGTATATTCAAATTACTGCATGTACAAATCCTGACTTCCTTTCCCTTGGTACAAACATCCCCCAATCCAAACAATCCCCCCTCAGTTCTTCTTTTTTTTTTCCATCGCAAAAACCGACCTCTCCGGCGAACTACCTCACCAAGCACAAACCGGTCTTTGTGTGCCAGGCAACACCGGCATTGTTCCCAAGACAGGGCACATCAAGTCAGGCGTAGGGGACTGCGACGAGGGAAAGTCTGCTGCCAACTCCTAATCGCGTCAAGCAATTCCCGACGAATCCCGCGGGATACTACTCCCCTGAAGGAGTTTTGTTATCCTTCCCCCATCCCACCCCGTGCAACCCCCCCACCCTTCCAGTGCTCCAGGACACACCAACGAACCACCCCCGGTTTGTATACACCCTTCCCAATAAGAGATGCAGTGTTTTTCTGTTGACACCAACCCTATGTAGCTGTCTGGCAGACTACAGGGTGTGCCACCAGCAGAACCTTACTGGTGTATACAATAGCACGAAAGATTTTCCACGTACAGCGAACGTCTTGCATGAGAGAGTACAGCTGGTCACGTGGAATGTTTGCGCACTTACAACCTGCTATAATTCTCTGTTGACACCCTCTTACGTAAGAGACTGTCCATCTTGCCTTATAAAATGTGCAAGGGTCCAGGCCATATCCCTCCCCGTCTTCCCCCCTTTTTTTACTCCCCCTTACCCTCCCACCCTTCTCCATAGATGGCCTCTGGTTCTTGGCAGAATGACAGCCCCACCGGCATTGTGCTCCTTTGGCTCCCATGTGCCCGTCAGCGTTAAGATTAACGTGCAAGGAACGGACCCACATACATATTTCATGCTCCTAAAATGCATCTAGACAACCCCTCGGCCGAGCCCTGACAGCCTTGGCCATGTCGCGGGCACGTGCTCGGTGCATTAGCTCTAAATCGCTTGTAATTTGGTTACCGAAATTTTGAAGACCTGACCGCCCGCGGGTTGTTTTTTTTTTCAAGTTGCGTCGGTTTTGTCATATATTAAGGGCTGGCCGAGACGGCAGAGGTCGGAATTAATATTCTTAGTTCCGCATACAATATACAGCTCGAAACAGAATACCTGTTATATTAATATAGGGCCTATTTAAAAAATAAACAGTGCAAAAATTCACAATTCGGTTGTAACTGCAATTCTTGAGCCAGAACATGGACATTATATGATTATCAATAACTAGTAGCCGATCCGTTGCCAAATTTTGGCAACTCACTGCTTGGCCCACCCCCAACTTGGACGTAGTACGATAGGCCACTGCCAGTTGGCACATAGGCCCTCCCTCTGCACACTCCTGCCACTCTCAGGGAGAAAATAGTACTACATGCACGTTGGTGATGAGTCACTGCGCGTACAAAGTCCACCAGGGCGCTATACTACTTTCCTCGACTTTCCTCTTTCAACAATTAGAGGACAGTAGTAGAATCTATGTGAAGACCTCGGGGGGGAAAATATCAAGGGCCACTTTTTGTCAAAAACGAGTTATATATCTCATAAGATACTTTCCCTATAGTGTATAATATGGTGGTTTGGTCGTGGTTGTGGAGTAATGATCATAGGTCACTAAGGAAGGCCCCGAAAGTGGGATTTACAATGGAACCTTATGGGCCTTCGAAATTTAAAATTGGATTATCTCAGTTTCACCTCAGGTGGACCTTGATCGTTTTTCTCCCGAGGTCTTCATACGGTAACTACTACCTAGGCCATGAGTCAACTTGTTTATAGGGTGATTGTAAATTCATAATTAGTCATCAGATCAGATTTCCGTATAAAAAATAGTTGACTAATAACGCAGAAAAGGCAGCATAATGCTGAGTTACGCAACATTATGAAGTCCTGTCCATTTACCACTCGCAAGCCACATTTGTGCGACAGTAGTCATGTACGTGGCATTAATTTTGCAACGTCAAAAACTCCCACCGTATTCCCCCCAATTATGACGCCACAAATTTACCCGCATGTTACGTAACACCCTATTTCACAAGCCCACTCACCCAAAAAAGTAACGGGAAAAAAAAATCCTCCACACTGACAGACTGTCACCAGATCGCATCAAAAATGAATAACTGTTCAACACGTTGCTTTTCTATTTCCCATGTCCCAAGAGGTGTTCAATTATTTTCCAATCCGTAAGATTACATCGTCGATTTCGACAGCTAGTTTCCTAGAAAAATGCTTAGCCATAAAATGGACAGGGGCATATATTCAAGTCGCCTTGGGAGCCCTCCTTCTCCGCCTAGCACGTACTGTCATTCCCACACAGGAGCCATCTTGGGAGCCCAGTCCCAACTACTAGAATCTTATCCGGCCCTATAGCTAGACTAGCTAGCTTCTTTCATCTGTCCGAAGGATTGGCTCCGTTTCAGCCAAAAACCGCAACATGATTTACCGTGGTTTGAGCCCGTGTCAATAAACCAGATAAGGCTCCATCTTTGGAGCTGTTTATCTGTGCAATGGCACAGAAACACCGCAATAATCTTAAACTCCTTCCGAAGTTTACCACTTGACGCTGCCAAATACAGATAACACAAGACCTTTTTTTACAAGAACATCACCCGATACTTTGGATGTTCGGGACGTGACGACAAATGCAAAAATGGCCACAAGATTCCCCCAACCGCGGCCGAACCCTCTCTCTCCCAAAGGCCAGAATTCCTAATTACTTCGCGGTGCAATTTGTTGGCAGTCGGCACAAATGGCATTCCTCCACCTAAAATTGGTAATAATCATTCAGGAGTTAGGGGTGGTGCACTAGGAAAAACCGGTGTCTGGTCGGAATGTGCCAAAGGGTGTAGACTGTGATCTCCACCACATTTAACGCTCGCCAAGCGACACGTGGGATTCAATTGAATTACCCAATAGAAGTCCAGCAGAGTAGAAAAATGGTGCAGGTTCAGGAATACAAAAATTTCAAAACTATTCAACAATTTAAGTGATCGTGCCAGAATTCTTTTAAAGACACTGCCCATACAAGTTAGAAAATATAAACACAGCTGGCCATTGTTGGGTCATTCAATTACGCCTTGGCATTTGGACCTATTCGCATAAAAAAAAGTACCACCCCCTAACCTACTCCACCCGCTCCTTTTTGTGGCCCCGTCTATTTCAAGCAGGCAAAATACAACTCACCAAGGTTACCCACATGTTTGCAAAGGTAAACACAGCGATACAGGCACACGAGAACAATGATGCGCCTCAAAACGGTGTCACGAAGCTATTCAGCTCAAGCCACAGCTGATGACAATCGCGCCTATTCGCTTTCCCTCCCCCAAAAAAAATTTCGCTAAAAAACCTCATGAAATGTCTTTCCCAGATATGTTGGCAACAACCGTTCCCATTTTATTCACTCGGTTCAAACCCCCCTTAGCTTTATACCGGCTGTAAAATAAGCATGACCCGCTCATTTTCGGCTATAATTTCCGGCAAAAATTAACGGAGGTCATTGCTCAGCCTCCTCCCTACCCCACTCCCCCGCCCCTTCTTGCAGTTCCTTGCCATCATCGCCAGCAAAATCGCTGCAGTAGTAGGGAATTAAGAATACTCCAGAGTTTATTATCCCCTCTAACTGGCTCCCGGGACTTCTTAGGTAGATGTCACATTAGCATAGGATCGTTTTTAGCCTTCTTTCGCTGTTTTTTTTTTTCTCCCTGGCAGCTTGTGAACTTGGATGAGAACGCAACCCTGAACCGGGATGAGAAATGTCAATAAATATGCCGTGTGTAACACCAGGTATTAATGACTGCTTAGCGACGTCCGTCGAGTACTGATAAGAAAACTTCATATGAAATCGGATAAACAACAACCGGAGCCTCGAAATTGGTGAACCGAAACCAAGCTTTGTAATGTTACAATATTCACGCTACAAACAATTGAGTGGTCATTTTGTTAGGGAGTGATGTAGTATTACGTAAGCTTTTGAATTTGGCTCGTATTTCGTCTGACAGTCGTGTCTGGAAGCACCTATAAGTTAGTACCAATTCCTGATAGTCTACTGTTAGACTGATATGTTTGCCTATAGGCGCCCATAGCTAACAAAACTCCGCCGCCATTTTATTTGAGGCACAAGATGACAAAATAGCATCCCCGCGAAATTCAAACATACATTAAACTCATATGGTGCATGACTGATTTCTGCAGCTCGTAACTGACCGCTAGCTAGTTGGATAACTGGCCAATATTGTTTTAATGCCACAACTTCTAGTATATCGCCAGAAACATTTCTCCTACAAATCTTATGAGCAGCGG
This sequence comes from Catajapyx aquilonaris, assembly GCA_000934665.2. Taxonomy (NCBI): domain Eukaryota; kingdom Metazoa; phylum Arthropoda; class Diplura; order Dicellurata; family Japygidae; genus Catajapyx; species Catajapyx aquilonaris. Next base: position 24,725 of record KZ538490.1, on the reverse strand, counting down.
ATATCGCCATCTTGTGCAACGCATTTATTGGTGCCTTCTTGAGGAAGAGCATTGCGTCACAGAATCTAAGCGCCAATACAGAGAGCGTACCCTTTTTCCATAAACTATGTGGGCGTGGCTTTACAACGCAGGTACAGTTCTGAGGCCGTGGTATGAATAGTGCAGAACCAGTCCTGTGCGAACATGTTTGTACAAGCCGCCTTTCTCCTGGAGAATTATACAAGGCGTTGCATTATATATCAACAGATATATTATTCACGCACTTTTGCCACTACAACCAGCTGTTGTTGTTCCGCTTTCATTGTACTTGTCCGAGCTCCCAAGTATATAAGAAACAATGCGATAATCTCACCCGATTATCGATGCTCACCGCTAAACTGCAACGCTCGGACACCTGTCAACCCCCCAAAATATCATTGCGGCCGTGTATTTTTCACTTGATCTTGTCATGACGGAAGGTCGTTTTTATCCTTCGTGCATTTTCAAACAGGGCAACAAAACGGTCGTCCTTGGTCCTACGTAAGTACAGGACTAGAGAGTGTGGCCGGGTAAAAAAAATATGTCGGGTGCTATACGAGACCTTGGAGAGAGATTAACGAGGCTATGAAAAATTACGCACCAGCGCACGGGACAATATGTGCAATTTTTATAAGTACATGTGTGGTAATAAAAAATGTCCCCGTTCACTTCAAACGCGGATTGTCGCTGATGAAATATGCTCCTTTCGCCAAATTTTGATCGACACGGTCCGCACACCCTCTTTTTTAGTTTCAGTTACAAATTTTTTTCGATAGAGCATTATGGACAGGTATGCCGCGCCCAAGGTATGTTTTGAATTCTTCTTGTCGCTATTGTTACATACATAATATTTAAATGTTATAATAGTTGTAAGGAGATTGTCTTCCGTGCCACCTTCAACCCCCACTGAACACTTCCTCAAAAATTGGTCGTACAATATTTTTAAAATCAACAAATTTCCAGATGATATATTAGGCCCAGAACAATTTCATTCCGTGCATTACATATTTTGCCATTTAAAATTAAACCACAGAATGGCCAATAAAGCACAAAATAGCGACTTTTTCTCATACATCCAGAAATCGGTTAACAAAAAATTGTTGTCAAATTACTTGTGCTTACATGAACAACAAACGCATTTATTACACGAATCCTATAAGAAAGGGCCAATTCTTTGCAACAATTTAGCTGGGGAAGACAATATAATTTTTAAAAAATTCGGGAACCAATATTTAATGTAACAAAATGTTGCGCAAAAAAACAATTTTTTTTGTCCACAAAAGCATAAATTGTTGGACTAATAAAACTACTTACTCGGTGTACCATATGAATTCGGCCAGTAAATTTTACGACAACAATCAGCTTTATTACGGCAAAAAATTGCTACGCCATTCATTATCACTTGACACGGAGCGCCCTAGGGTATCGTAACACTTTCCAGAGAAAAAAAATTGATTTGGGTACGGGTAATAAGCTACTCTAATTATGACAGACACAACAAAAAACATCCAGTCACCTGTAAACGCATAAGCCCGTCCCTGCTGTCCAGCCGCGTAGCACACACAAAAAAAACTAAGTCTTCCCTGAATCAACATAACTACGAAAACAATCTGCGTGCAAGGGTCCATCCGACCATGCTTTTCCATGAATATGAAACGATCCGCCATTACGTTATTGAGTGTATGTTTCGGGGCATGAGAGGTATACACCGATTAATTTAAAATGCGGCCAGCACCGGACCCCATACCCCCCCTTCCAATACACAAACTTAGCAAAATCTGTAACCACGACTCCGCAGGCACACCCGGTCTGGGAAGGCCCACCCTGAGCAAATAATAAGAACCCAAAACCCAAGTGCGCACAACGGGTATTATCCTGCAGGAGGGAGCTAGCGAAAGGGGCTATTAGACGTTGACCGAGAAGGTAAAACTTTTCCTCTAGCCCGGATACTCCGGATCAAGTTACCAAGCAAATAGCCTAATTATCGTATAAGACAGCGTGTGGTTACAGGGTCGACCCTCATTACGGTGGTCAGTAATGTGAATAGCAAAGGACTCAGTATCTCCCTCCCTTGCAACCTCCCTCGCTCCATCCCCAACCTCGATACCTAATTAGATATAGCTTTATTATCCGGAGCCAGTGGACCTGCTTGGAAAATATCATTTAGCCAGATAACTTTTCTTCGGCTTCTCTGGAGGCTATTCGGAAGCTGCGGCAGCCCCCAGCCCAAAAAGGAAGTAAGAATGAAAAAAAAAGAAAAATAAGAAGAGAGGAAGGCTTTAGGGGGGCTTCAGTACTTGCTGGCCTATAATGCCTTCAACTGCTTTTCGCGAGCTATAAGCTGCACAAAACCAGGACCACCCCCCCNCAACCTGCACTCCCTCATTCTATTGCTCCCAAACATACCACCGGACCTCCTAATTGCCCAACTTTGCTTCTTAAAACTGCCCCCTCCCCCTCCCCTCCCCCGCAACCCCCATCTCCCCAAACTCCCTCAGCCCCCTTCCACCAATTCCACAATGCGATTGTTAGAATCGTGACCAGGAATTTTAAACAATTTTTCTCTGCCCTTTTTGAACTGAGGTGTGCGGTAATAAATTCCTGGTGCTGTAACTGCGGGTTCAAGGCCAATAGCGCGGGAAAATAGTTTGTTAAAATTATTGAAAATTTTAGTACAGGTGCCTGTACAGATTGGTATGGAGTGCGACGCTGAATTATCTCAATTTAACTCTGGCACCATGAAGGTCAGATAATAAATGTCTAACCAATGTTCGAGCAACCAAAATATGCCCCCTGCCTAATTCCCTCTACATTAGATTCATTAATGTAATAACAAAAACTTTGGTCACGAATTATTTAAGTGCCTGCCAGAAATATTAGTCGTAACGTTTTGTCACAAGTTTGTATTGACCAACCCATAAATTTCTCTTCCATTCTCCTAGTATTGAGGACTATCCCTCATTCAATAACCGCATGGATCATGGATGCAATGGGTACGGTATCAAAAATATGAACATATTTCAGTAACTGATAATTATGGCCAAATGTAACAGACGAATACTCAGCTGGTCAGGTGGCCTTAAGCTATTGGCCAATTCGGACCGGGTGACCCACAAAATTCCACCTATTACAGACCAGATTGTACCTAAAAACGCGCCTTTTTCACCTGCTTCCAGTCCAAAACCGCACAATTGTAACGAATCCCACATATGCTCGGAAAGGGGTGCAGTGTATGAAAAGGCCTGCAGTATGCATGCGTGTAAATGTCAAGGGGCAAAATCTAGCCCGCCGGTAGGAAGAGGGCAGGTAGCAGCTGCACAGGTTCAAATATCACATTGCTATATTGTTTTTGTTGTTGTTTCTGTTGTTGTTGGGAGGGGCCAGAGAGAGAGACAGAACTCGGGGAACTGCATCGCACAATTACGAGCGTCGAGAGTCGCGTGATGCCCATCGTCTGGACTACTCGGGACGCCCGCAGCAGGACGCCGACTTCATTTTTCAGCCTACGACACACTTCCTGCTATATGTTTTTGCTGAGATCAAAGACCAGCAAATAATTTTCCAACACTGTCACACGCAAGCGTTACCATTGCTTTTGACAATTGTGCGAATTATTTCTGTCCGTGCCAAATACGTGCTTCGTAATTTAATCGAAACTGGCTCGAATTTTCTACGGCATCCGTATATTGTTCTCTGCTGTTGGATACACGGTCATGTAACGAGCTGTGCACTAATTCAGTAATAGTAGTAGATATTTCTTTGAACGGAATAGACGCATGTTAACTTACAGCTGGAGCGTAAATACGTATAAAAATTCCCCTAGTACAGTAGGTCACATTCAATGCAAATACGGCACAACACGTAAATCAGAAACAACTCGTCAAACCCTGAACAGCCACAATCTATACATAATGCTAGTGTATCACCAAAAAATGCGCATGTACTATGGCCAGGAATCCATGCTAACACAGCACTGAACATCTGCCTGAGTCGGATCCATATAACATTTTCAATTTTTTGGATATACCCATATGAGCTGGAAAAATTGCAAATTACAGTTTTTAAAAATTACTTTGTACTGTGATAGGTTCAGTTACTGCATAATTACCGCCATGCATTTCAGTAAGGGAGTTGCATCCACATATTTGAAGGAAAGTTCCTTAGTCTCCTTCAAGGTCAAGTAAGCGCCTGAAAAGCCGTAACCTCAAGGAAGTCGTACGGGGGTATCTACCACCCAGGATGAAGAAAACCTTCTTGAGCTTGACCAGCACAAAGCGAAAAGCATACCCACCCTGATCAATTCCAGACCTTCGTATAAACCCAGCATCGACATGGTTTACCTCGCTCATCTTCATTTTGCCGCATTGTGCCGTCTCTTTTCTCATGCGCCTAATAAAGCAGCAAGGGCGGAACAAACGTAACCACGACTTTTCACCGGCAGCTGCGACAATGCAGAATAGCCTTGTCATCCGGGCAGAATAGCAAGGTCGCAAAAAGTAGCGGACGGCATCGATACGGAAGGCGGGTTACTTTTGTTACCATCCTGAATAAACCTCCCCCACCTCCCTAGTTAGACCCACTCTTTCTCTATTCTGACGCCGCAGCCTCGAAAATTTTCCTGACGAACTTTTTAATTAGTCCCTCCTCTCCTTTGACTTTTTCGCAACTTGCCTGCAATAAAATTATTTCGCCCCCTCAAGTTTAATAATAACGCCTTCTCCCCCCCCCCCCCACCACCACCATCCTTGCAAACATTATTCATCCCCGCAATAACATGTCCGCCCTGGTGAATATGCATGTAGGACACGGTTGTGTCCCCCTCCTCGACAGGTAGGTGAGGTGACAGCACCCAGAAGCCTTCGTGGCCCCTACCACCTGCAGACAAGGCGAGGTTAATTTTTGATGCGCACTCCACTGCGCCATTCTTTGTTTTGTCCGCCTGCTACCATCAATCAAGCCCGGAGCTGACAGTGCGAAAGCTTCGATAATAAAAGGCTAATGCATGCTTGGGTAAAAGGGGAAGAGAAGTGTGGTGGAGAAAAATGTATATGTAGGACCTAGGTGTAAAATCCTGTTGTCCAGGGAAGGACCCTTTCAAGTATTTTTTTTTTTAAATAAAAAAAAAACTAGTCTCAGATCACTAGAAATAGCCCAATATAAAGCGTCAAAGGTAATGAACTTAATGCAATTCCAGCAATTATGCCCCCTACCTTCCCGCAAAATCCCAAGTTTCAAGCTGCAATGTATCAACCGCACGCTATTCCCGGGTTTTCACTTTTTTACAGCTGCAGTGCACGTTACAGTGACACAGTGGGGGGAAAAAAGTGCTGTGGTCGAACTTTTTGGATGGAAAAAACGCATAATCGCGTAAAATCAATATTTTAACACTAGAATACTGGCCGGCGAGCTTTGATTACTTAATTTATTTCGACGGCTCAGCGTGACCCAAATATTTCGCAAAAATATAGATGATGGTTCAGTATGGAACACTGCTTACAAAAATTCCACCTATTTCTAATAATCATAGGCTAATATTACTTGCTTGCCGAATCAGTTGCCGAATATTTCTCATTGCAGGAAGCACACCTGGACATTCAATGACGCCAAGTAATGTCACCCTGGATATGAGTCACTCTCATTAGAACCTTCCAATCGCCGGGTGCTGAAGACTCCCGTACCCGAGGTGCCCTTCGCCACCTACCCCACAATAAAATCGCTCCAACTACCCTGATTTACAAACACAAAGATCTCCACTCGGCGCCTCCCTTCACTAATCTGTTTACTCAAAGCGCTTAATTCAACTGCTCCGCCTTCATAAGATTACCCAAGTTTTCAATTTAAGTGCCATTGTAGCTTACACGGACCAGTTCCTGCAGATAAACATGTCGCCTCCTGCTCTTATTTTCCCTAGACCGCCAATAAAACTTGCGAGCTTCCTTACGTACCAACAACACTGCAAACAAGGCACTCTCCTGCTAACGAGTTCCGATTTACTGTGATGACCCAGTTAATTTATAGGATTCTTACGCTAGAGCGAAAGCTTACGCAACCTACTCCATTTCGCCTCTGCCGGTAAACCCAAACTATTGTCTCTATAAGGTAATCATTAGTCACTCGAATGTTCTTAAAAAATTCCTAAAGTTGCTTCAACCACAGAACGGCACCGATGCCACAATTGTTAATTAATTGTTGAAAGTCGTAGCATTTTATAAATTCATGTTGCTATTTTAGGAGCAGTTCCCGCTACCTCCTCTCTTTCCACTGCAGTCAGACACGGAAGCCATCTAGGGGCGCAAAATTCCGACAAAGACCTGTCCCCATCACGTTCAGTTGTCACTTGAACAGCTCGTGCAGGCGACTTCAATGCTCATTAATGAGGCAGCGTGTCAAGGCTCACGAAAACGAATATTCCTTCGGAAACCGCAATTGTGCGCAACAGCCGCGGTGGAAACTCCTGGTCAATTGCAAAAGGCATTTTCTCGCAAAGAAAAGGCAGTCACTTACCCAACGCCGCCTTACCCAAATATGTCACAGGAAAGATTAATGAACCCCCTATTACCAGACTGACTTCAACTTAATTGGGATAAATGACACAGTTCGTTCCCCGGTTTCCCTTGTACCGTTCTCGACCTTTGTTAAGCATATACAAAAAGAGCACTGCTGTTCCGGCTTATAGTTTTAGAACGAGCTTAATCTGTACGCGACGTAAACTCTTTATCTCGGACTTGCGAGTCGGAAGCTTCCAAAGTAATTATCCAAGACTTCCAAGCCCCCTCTACCTCCGGCTGTTTTTAGAGGAAAACACACTCGCTGAGCTTTTAATTATACAAGAGGCACGTGCAATTATTTACCGTTATGGAGGGCTTCCACCACATAACAGGATGTCGCAGCGCCAAATTCAAATCGCGGGTCAACATATTATTGTCCAACAGGTCCACACTCTGAGAAGCCTCATTACACTTTCATGTGAACTGGATTTAATCTCGATTAAAATTAGGCCTCGCTACATAACCGCATTTTTTGTTATAACTACACACATAACGTGTATGTAACTACACCATCTTGTCGGTTAATCAATGGCTTAACATGTCCCTACACCATGCCCTTATTTTGACTGCGCCAACATACACCTGCTGCCCGGTTAATTTATCGCCATATATTCCAAGAACACGTCTTTTGAATGAAAGTAGGTTGTGCAACATGCTTTCCGTCGAGGACACATCCAAACTGTTCTCCTCACAAATACGTGAGCCATACGCCTCTTTTAGAGCCCAATGTCGTGCTGGAACCGAGCCCATCCTTTTGCTATTCGGGCGACGAAAAAAAGAATATGGGGCTGGCTAAGTAATTTTTTCCCCGAAATATTAATCCCTTCGTGGGTGCCCTGCACGAAAAGACCGCCCAAGTAAAAGTATCCGCCTGGTGAATACTTTGCGTGCCGCTGCCACCAAGCCAAACGGAGGTGACCATATGCAGTCCCATATGCCACGTCCTGGAGCCTTCTGGGCCTCTGCCTAATCGACTCTTGTCAAAGACAGGTTTTTATGCGAACCGCATATATGAAAGGGTGCCACTTTCCCAATATGTAATTCCGCCTTCACTTTACCGGCTTCAAACCTGAGAGGCCCCCTCTCTCCCTCACTTATTCATTCCTTGTCCAGCACGCCGCCATTAAGCACAATTACGGAACCTCCTGTTTCCCTCCCCAAGAAAGTTGCCTTTAATTACAGCTCTAAACCAGGCGCAGTCCCCGCATGAGGATTCATGAACCTCCACTTACATTATTTACTAAACAGAAACCGAAACCTCCTTCCCCACCCTCTAACATTTCAAGATTTTCTCAGTTATGGTTACCGAAATGGACTCAACTTTGTGGAGTTATAGCTCATTTTGTGGATGGGCCGGGGGTGCTCTAATGTTTAGGCAGGGAGGCCAAGGTCCACGGACGCAAGCGTACGCCGCAACAATAAAAAGGATTAATTTAAATTGCACGGGGCAACCCTCAATCCCCGCGACCGTCTTTCCATATATACTGACCTCCCTATGTCATAAAAACTGCAACACGCACGTCATTTCATTGCATTAAAAAACCAGGACCGGAATCTTATATTCTATTTGGAAATTGTGCTGGGTACTAAAGAAAATGGATCACGTGATCAGCAATTTTTAGCGAAGAATTACACACAACAATATTCCCCCATCCAACTCATGCAGCAACCGAATTAATTAACCTTCCGCGTAAATAAAGCCGGGGCACATCAGGTAACCAATACTGGTCGGGCTGACGCACCGGCAGAAATTACGTGTGAAGAATGGTACTCTTCATTACGGCCCACGTGTACAAACTGTCATTGCGGGGACGGTTTCCATTGCACAATATTGCAAACAACGCCCATCGAACATGGTAAACCCCAAAACAACCCCCAGGCATTAATTATTTACCCAGAATCCCTGATCGTACAGTCCACATTATTTGGGCCCCCTGACCAAAAAATAACCCCATACTTAATCGGATATACAAGACGTCTTTGGGTATCAGACTCAAAAAAATCGCAACTGTAATCAACATGGGAATTTGCTTTTTTTTTTTTACAAAAAATGGGCAGCCTCCCCCCCCCCCCCCCCCCCCCCNNCCCTATCCTCTGAAAAGCCGAGCCCACCGATTAGCCGTCTGGGCCTCCCAAAGGTCGTAATTAGCTTCACTCCGAAGGCTGAAATTTCCTCCACACCCGCTGGTACTGGGTACGCTGGGTGGGGGGTGAGTCACTCTTTGGCCCTAGTGACACCCCACCGAACCCTACACACCCCCACTGCAACTACCCCACCCCACCTATACGTCCACCCCCGCATCCGGCTTAAGGGATTACCCTTGTTCATGCAAGCCTTGCATGCTTTATTCCTTTCCATTTGTATGGTTCGAGAGGGGGCGGTGTGGGTGGGTTTCCAAAGCCTACCATGGGACGAATAAAGTGAATATACATAATATATGCAATGTGGACACGGACTGTCCCTTCACTGCGCAGGCCGCTCCAGAGGCTCAAAAATATTGCCCCCTAGCATTTTGTTATAAGGGTAGAGACCAAAATAGTGAGGGGGTGGGAGGTGGGGTGGAGGTTGGGTAATGCAACCGCCATATTATGTTGCTCGGTTTTGGTCGGTTTCATTAAATCAACACCTTCAAATCGGCTACTGTAACATGCAGGGGGGAGCTGGTTGGAAGAGAGGGGCAATGGCTAGGGCCTGGAACACAAGCTGAGGGGGCTGGACGGGGCAGATGGGGGTCACATGACCTCGGGGAAACATGGGAGTATCGTCTTACTGGCCGATATACTGTGACCGTATGGCAGGTTCAAGCTGGTCGGTGCAAAAATGCTTACGAGGGGTAAATAAACAATGTGACAATAATAATGTAACTGCTGCAAATATGTGTTCAAAGTAATCCTGCGAATTTAAATTAACAATGTGGCACTTCAATAGTTTATTGTCAGTCTCAACTAGTCGTTTCGCCAAGTGCACATTGCAATGCACAAAAAAGCCATTTGCGCCAAAGTGACGCGGATGGTCATGACGGTTCGCTAATATCACTCCAAAATGCTGGCTGCAGCCTGTTGACACTCCGCAATTGCACACCTAGGGCTTACCGGAATGCATCGCAAATTACGTACATGTAATGCAATATTTTTGCTCCAGGCCACACGCTGCCACGTTGCCAGATACGCAACCTAATTAAATATGAACGCATGCAGGTGCAGCTATGAAAATATCCTTCACATAAAGACCACCCCTTCCATCGCGCTTAATAATTCACATGCAGAAATTACGAANCCAAAAAAAAAAACCCCCCCCCCCCCCCCTTTTCCGCCATATAACCCGGATGGCACGACGGAAACAAGGTTAAGACGGGCTTTGCGGGGACAGACATATGTAGGATGAAAGTAGGCCTTTCGGAATTACCATCCCCTAATCGATAAGCGTCCACTACCACATTCGTTTGGAGTAGTGGCCCGCTCACACACACATGATGCATATATACTCTTCTCTCTCTCACACACACACGCTAATTTAGAAGAGGGCGAGAGAGGGGGGGTGGGATGGACCCCACGTGCTCGGGCCCCCGCGAAAACAGTTTAGCAAATCATTAACACTGCACACCTCTGGATAGACACCCGTAAACGACCCCCGTTGTTATGATTCTGTTTTACGCCGCTAACAAGCTCGCCAAATAAATTGCCCTGTAAACAGGGTTTAATGCATTTCAAAATTGGATCACATTGTAGGGTAAATGAAACCGAGGGAGGAAAATGGTTCGGAGGAGAGCGGCTAAATTTCTATTACGGAGGCTTCAACCCCTGCCATCAACCCACCCACTCCACTACAACTTGAAACAACATCAGGTCAAGTGAAATGCGCAAATCTGGCCGTACATTACAAGTGCCCCTTTCAATAGTGTGAGGCTAAATTGCAAATTTAAGGCCGGATTGTGGCAATGTACGTAATGTACGTAATGTTGTTAATTGCTTATTAAACAGGAATAATGAACAACCGTCAATATGGGCAAAATCTGACCTAATGATATTTTTAACAGGGTTTTTGAAATGTTCAAAAGTGTATAACACGGCTTGTCCACTGGGAATCCGTGCATTATTTCGCGAGATATGGGCAAAACCATCCTAGCATTCATCACATTCCCCTATAAGGGGTAGTCAGTGATGAAAGAGACACGCATATTCACTCGAATTATGTTCTATAAATGACACATTAATTGCGCAATAAAAATTAAAACAAAAAAGCTCGGAAAAGCCAAAATAATAAAATCTAATAATAACATAACCTATCACCCAATATGCGCATGCACTATCTCGCATTACCCTATACCAAGATGACAAAATATGGCCGCCAAAAAAGCCATTAATATTTCATTTTAAAAAGTAAATGTAATGGGTGCTAGAAAACGTCACAACTTCCTTGCTTGGATATACCGCGCATAACTTTGCAATAAATTTTTGTCATCTGAGTCACAGATAATTTTCTGGACACGGCTCCCATGATCGGTTGTGGCATATGCTGGCTACACATTGGGGGTGACCTATATGCGAAACAGGAGTCACGATGACGCTCCTTTCTTGTAGGTCACGTACAGGCCAACAGCCTATTAGCCATTCAAGTGCAAACATGCCCTACAGTGCGCATCTTTTCCCTGGAAAAACCCCCCTGGCGGACGTTGTAACGAGATTAATGGCGAGTCCTATTACAGTGGACAGGGCGTATCTAATGACGCGGTATCGGAACCATTAATTCCATGTTTGGCAGCAGTTATGCCTTATGTATAATGCAGGCCAATATTGCAATGCGCTTGTTCTCAGCACCTGCTCCGGTCACTAGTGTCCCAGTTCGCGTTCTTCTCATTGCGTATGAAACGTACATTGCGAATAATAAGGTTGTGGAAGGTGGTTCTTTATGTCCAATTACCGTCAGCAATACTCCTTGCATAACAGCTCGCTAATACTGACATGACTCGCACTTGAACATCGTCAGTCCTGGGGATTATTTTATGACGAAAATATTACGTAATCAAAATTACTAATGAGCCTTTTCGGGTGAAAAAGTGTCATCACATGCCGGGTATATCAGGACCGAAGATATCAACTATATGTGACTTTCAGACCTACTGGCATCGCCGTTTATTACATGACCAAATAAGCCAACCTATATACGAAGATATAACTCACTGACGACATTAGGAGTCGTAGATCTCGTGAATGACAACGATACCAATGACAGTTACAGTATTGGCTGTCCATTCCAATATTGCAGTACAGTTTGGCTGTTGCCATGGTAAATTATTGCAATCTCTTCATGAATGGTTAAGTTATCACGGTATTCTCTATCCCGACGTATAAAGCACGTCCTATCCATGGCCTTATTTGAATGCAGCTCACTCCGGATCACCTACCGAGATAACTGAGTGCGATTAGAAGATCGTTAAAATCCGCATGCCTATTTTTCCGAGTTACCTTCTGTTAAAGGCATTGCATATGAGAACTCCGCGTCTTTCCGAACTCCACATATACCGGTATAGCACTCAGTTATCACGTTAGGTGATCTGGAGTGAGATAAGCCAATAAGTAACAATTCCTGGCAGCAGTCCTCAGGAATGGCTGATTTGGTCATGCGACCAACAGGGGAGCTAATTCTATAGGGGAGCTATTTCTAGTAAAAAAGAGTTCACCTACACATCTTAGCAGAGGGGCCCTATATATAGTGATCCCAGCAGTACAAACCAATAATACATCCTGCATCTTATTCATCACTGACTATCCCGTTCTCCAGAGAAATGTGATTGTGATAAACAACATGGATGAATTCTGTTCATTCTTGGTGCCAACAGTATTCCTCCTTTCAGTTACAATATCAGATCAGCATGCATTTGAGGTTGGACTCATGGAGGCTAGATTCACACAATAAAGTGCATATTTTTACTGATTTCTGTTCATACCAGAAAACATTTTTAAAAAACTTAATTTTGCGAAGCCAGCCCCTTGAGCTATACACTAAGCACAAGAATTCACCGGCTGGAGTGCAGGATCGTACGATCCGTACGGTTACTCCAGTCAATTGAGCATGTACCATGTGCCAACTTGGAGTTACACAACCGCATCAGCATTCCGACAAAGTGAAAATGTTTTCTCTCCTACTTTCAGAGCGCCAGGATTTCATCGTCCGAAATATTTTTAAAAATATACACTATAGGCCCTCATTATGATTGACCCCGTGAGTTTATGTCAAGCCAGCTCATTCCCCATGAAAACCCATCCCCAAAAAGTCCAGCAGGGTCCATCTCTGCACCGTAAGGCATACTCAAGCCCTCTCTTCTTCTATATTTTTCCCCTCCGACCCCACTTCTCTCTCTTCTCTCCCTCCCTCCAGCAGCACACCAGCCCTCCCCAAGTTGCTGGCCCCATCGCTTTCAGGTTACATAGCCTATAATATGAAGGAGAACCTTGTGGCAATGGCCTTCCAGTTGCCTGGGCTACTAAGCACGTGCCAGGACGTGGCGTTGCCTTGACAACCCGAAGGATGCCACTTGGTGAGTCTTTTGGGCACACAAGACCCTCTCTCTCTCTCTCTCCCTTACCTTACCCCTTTTCCCCATCCACTAGTTTCACCCGCCCTAAAACTATACCCAATAGGTGATATGCAAGCGATGTTCTGCAACGCTGGTTGTCAACTTTTTTTTTTTTTTGTTGGTCACGCCTGAACAGTATAGCTCAGAAATCCAGCCCTAACTCTTGACCCCTGCTGCCACATATCGAGGCCTGATTGTAATCCCCGCCAATCAGGTGGACAATAAATAGCGACCGCGGTTGTGACCAACTGCTATGAAACTGTGTGTTCCACATGAGCGCTTTGCCCGCAGCCGGAGTTCATCATTTCCCGCGAAAACTCTACAACTCGCCCATTTGCAGTGGGCCTGGTAAATTTGGGCGGGCACGATTTAAGTACCCAGCCCGAACCCCCCACCATTGTGCTTTTTAATCGTAAGACCGCGCGAGTAATATTGTCGTTAAAACATAACCATTTTGACACCTACCATAAGCAGGGTAATTTGATGCAACGCCAGTGCTTTCAACTCGACTATATGCAGTTAGCTGAATTGCCACAACAATAGGTGTTAATAAATGTCGATGTTAATCATTTGAATACAAAACAGTTTCTGGTCAACATCTGCGCCCTAGGCCTTTTCCCCGGTCCTATAGCCTGTTTGTTGTTTTTCATTTCCCAAAAACAATTCGGCCGAAATTGCGGGTGGGCCGCCCATAATGAAAAGTGATGATATACAAACAAAAACAAAACAAAAAAACGAGTGCGCGCGCTTTTCATAAACAAATTCCTACATTATAATACTCAATTATTGCATTTATGAATTTCATCTCCGGGTAATGCGACCTGGCCGCAATCAGCCAGCAAGTGTGTAAATGACACAATAAACGGTTATCTGTTGCGGCCACACGCCCCCATCAAGCCTCCTTCAGGTTCTTAATAGAAAGTCTTGCGGGTTTTGTCTGGGCTCTAGCTATTACATTAATGGAACAAGGGGAAGTTAAATTTTCTACTTTGCTTGATTGGATCCCCCACTCCCTCAGCACCGACCCCCCCGTAGCAGTAACTTGTAACTCTTTTACTACATGCGGCATCAAGTTTGGAAGCAGCCAAATGCTTGACGACAGCCAACGAAACGAGTGTATCAATGATCACCATTCATTACCACTCTGGCGATTAATCCCATTTCATTAAGCTACTCCGCACCTTTTTTTACTGGGTCATTCCCTTACAATATATATTTTACAACAGGCCCACAACAATCCGGGGCTTCTCCATCCAAGCAAATAAACCCTCCTATTTAAATTCCGCTTTATCAGTGGCATATTTTAATTTCTGTAATTTCCTTCCCAAATGAAATTTGACATTTTTTTTTTTCCTTCCTCCTTTTCCCTTTTCCTCCCGAGCCAGTATTTTTTAATCTCCCTTCTAGCAGCAAGCAGCAGGAAGCCGAGAAAGAAAATCCCTTTTCTCCCCCCCCCCCCCTCCATCTCTCCATCCCTCCACCCCCCTTCCAAAAAAAAACTTTCCCCTTCTTTATTCGCGTCATTTGCATGGCGACGCGGTCTACACGTGGCCACTTTTCCTTAAGGCCCGTCGCGATTAAATAAATACGATATTTTGTAATCCTCCTCCAAAAAATGGAGACTACCACAAGCCGCATCTAATACCGTGCAATTTTAATAACTTTGCCATCATTTATTTAAGTTGGGGATGTATCTCTGAGTCAGCTGCCGGAGGGCAAACTTACTTGCCCATTAGGACTCGCAGGTGATTATTAGAGGGGGGGTTCTTTGGACACGCGAAACCCCGGCTATATGCCCACCCTTCCAACCGCCAACCCCTGCTGTACTGTATACCTCATTCTATCTCCAGAGATATCACCACCTGCTCTATTTATCAAGGTACAGTCACCCCCAAAAATGGTGGGCACCAGTACAGATTCATGCTGGGCTGCACACTGTGCTATTGTGACCTGAACCCATGTGTGCTACAAAAACACTCTACATGGCTACACTACACAGGGGTTTAAAACTTGCACAAAATTAATTGGTGGCCTTTTTTTTTTCCTTGTTCCATGCTGCTCTCAATATTCTCTGGATGTATAAGGCAAAGACAGCATCACACGGTCACCAGCAAAATATTGTCTCCCTGGGGCATGTCACTTGGTACTAAATGTGGCTTATGCAAGAAACGCAAGCAAAGTTACTGATAAGATGCAGGCATACATAATGTGAGCATTGTTGAGTCGGTGGTAAATATGCACAGCAGCACAACTCCCAAGACCACACCGATATGTCATGTCACAAAATGTACTCCTTAACCATTCTAATAATTTTCCTGACAAGTGCTATGACATGCCTGCATGATTCAATCATTAAATCTATTATCACACAACTTAAATACTGTATTAAATTTTTTTTAGTGGCCAATAATAAATACCTGTCCTGGCAGCGTCCGTCTCATTCAGTGTGTCTCCCCGACAATTGGCTGAAAATAGTAAAAACACCGAGTTGGCCCCCATTAATAGTAAATTATTCAGGTTTTTTAAAAGATAATGCACAAGACCAATCAACGTTGTCGAGGAAGTACAAGGAATGACTACTAAAGTTTTGGATGCATATCGTGTACAATACTTTTGACTTGAAAAACAATGGCACTGCCTCCTTTTAAAAAAACCTACAAGATGGATTAAATACATACAATTTTGTTCTGCTGATTACCATACTGGAAAAACACGTGCAATGCACAGGCACAGTGTAACTGACAAGTGCAGCAGCTTATGGCATGAAAATGTTACACTTTCAGAACAATGATTATCACTGCTGCTTCATAATAAACAAAGCTTCAATTGAAATGAAGCCAGGATTTTCTTACACATTTAGCTTCATGACTTGTCAGTGACCACTTGTGCCGCATGCCTACAAATTCAGTTGCGTGCCCCAGGAAGTGATTGATATGTCAACTTTTCATAATGCAAAGGAATAGGCATCTACTGCCTCCAGAAATCTGGCTAAAACTACTAGATTTAGAGAACAGCATAGAAGAAGAATTATTTTTTTTTGTCCAACCAAACTAACAAACTACATAGCCAACAGGGGCATTTACAGTTCGGCCGAGGTGACCAGATGGTGCAATTGCAACATGTTCTTTTGTCAAACTAACTTTCAGCATTTTCCACAGCACTCAGTGCAAATGCAGTGCATCTGGTCACATGACCGAACAGGTGGTGTTGAGGATGAGAGAGGAATATTAGAAATGGGCAGGGGCTACCCGGTCCTACCTGCTAGCCTGAGGGCGGACATCCGCTGGAACTCAGGCTCCTGAAGCCACTTCCACATGCGGCGGAAGGTCTCCCGGCCAGACTTCAGCTTGGACCACGGTTTTGGGTTGCGCAGGAGGTCGGACAGGGTGCCTTGGGAGCGGCACAGGACCCTCTGGGCAAAGATGGCCTGCGGGATGCTGTAACGCTTGAGCTCTGCGCTGATCCGCTGGGCCAGCTCCTTGGTGTTGATCTCCTCCACTTCTGCCCCTCCTCCACCCCCACCACCGTGGCCACCGCCACCTCCTCCACCTCCACCAACCCCTCCACCACCGTTGCTGCTGTTGCTGCTGCTGTTGCTGTTGGTAGGATGGTTGCCTCCCACCCCGCTGACTGACTTGACCACAGCGACAGGGGGCTGCGCCTGGACCACCTGGTGCGACTGCAAGGTGGAGGAGGATTGGAGGGACACGGCAGGGGCCATCTGTGGGGTCGGGGGCGAAGGTGGGGCGTTGTTGGGGTCGACGGGCCTGGGGCCAATCCCGACCCCGACGAGGCCCACGCCAACCCCTATGGGCGGCGAGGTGTGTGGGGAAACGCTGTGGGGCGAGATGGCCGTGAGGCCGTTGAGGGAGGGCATGGAGGCGGCCGCGGCTGCCGCCGCCGCCGCCAGGCTGCCCGACGTCACCCCGCCGAATCCACCCCCGCCCATGCTCTGCGGCGGCGAGTGCAGCGATGCCGAGGGCGGGCTGAGGGTGGGCGACTGCGGCCCCGGGGCCATCGCCGTGCGGTGGGCGTAGGGCGAGTCGTACCCGTTGGGCGAGAGCGACTTTTGCGGTGAGGGCAACCCGTTCTGCGAGTACGAGTTCTGCGGGCTGAGGGGCGAATGCTGCTGGGTCAGCCCCAGACCCAGACCGTTGCTCGGGCTGGAGTAGTGGGGCGGCGACATGCCCATCGAGGCCAGCTTGTCGTAGCTGTAGGGCGAGTTGACCGCCATCCCAAGACCCAGGTTGCCCAGGCCGTTGTTCTGCATGACGGTGAAGGAACCGGACACGTTGCCCGCGTGTCCGTAGGCGAACTTGTCCGACATGGTGGAGATGGGAGGCAAGGGTTGCAAGGGTGTTAAGGTTGCGTAGGAGGTGGGACTGTAACCTGGAGGCGACATCCTCCCGTTGACCGAGGTCAAGGTCTGGTAGGTGGGTTCTGGCTGCAGCGTGCGATACTCGGAGGCGTCGATCATACTGGACACACTGACGGATATGGCCGCGGCTGCCGACGGAGAGAGCTTACCGGGGCTCAACAGTTCCGAGTCATGAGAGTCAAGTTGGGAGTCGTCCTCCTCCTCTTCTTCTTCCTGCTGAGTGGGCACTATCACTGACAAAGGTTCGGCCTTGGCCACAGTAGGAGCATCCGCCCCCGCAGACACCACCACTCCGACTGCTGTCCCGTGCGCCGAAGAAGTAGTGGAGGAGGAGGATGAGGAGGAGGAGGAGGAGGGCAGGCGCACGCTGTCCGCGGACAAGTCCTCCGCACCACTGTTGGGCAGCTCCTCCTTGACGGTCAGTGAGACAGAGTCCCCTGCTGCCTGAGCACCTCCTTCCACCACCACCACCACCTGGCTGCTGATGCTGCTGTAGCTGCTGCTGCTGCTCCCACAAGAGGTGGTACTACTTCTGCTGCCCCCACCCCCACCACCTCCAACACCGCCCCCACTACCTCCCCCACCACCGCCACCACCGCCAGCAGCAGCACCGACGACGACGACGACGACGCCGCCGCCGACGCCACCACCTCCGTCGCCGTGTGGTGTGCTCCCTGCCCCACCGACGGCCCTACGTGAAATAGCAGGACTGAGTTGGGTCGGGGACAGAAGAGAGGCAGCATGCGTGGTGCTGCACTCTCCAGCAGCCGGCGGAGAATCGACTACTACTGACTCAACAACCCCAGTGGACACGGTCCGCTCTCCGCTGCTCCCTCCTACAACTACAATTCCTCCTCCTGCTCCGCCACCGCCTGCACCGCCACCGCCGTCGAACGCCGTCGCAGCCGAAGCCGCGGGATCCCCACTCAGTTCCCCCATCTCCTCCATCCTGTCCTGACCTCCCCCCGGCACTTGACCCGCACCGTCGCGATCTACGCTGTCCTGCCCGCCACTTTCTGCACTCAATTCCGCGGACTGGGCCGCCTGGTCAAAAAAATCCGGGCCCCAAACGTCCCCTACACAAAGGTTTTCCCTGTCCACAGACGTCCATGTTTGTATGGGGGGGACGTCTCCCCCCTTTGCCAAACCCACAGCGCACACAATTACGCAGCTGGCGCGCATGGACGGAATGAACGGAGGGTCGCATCTGACCCCCCACCTCACTGCCCACCCCGTCAACCCTTAACATCTGCTCTTTTATCACACATTTTATTCTCTTTTTTTTCTCTAATTAATTCGCACCTGAATTTTTTCATAGCTCCAGTAGCGTTTGTTTCTGATTTGCAAAATTTCAATCCGGCCATTTTCTTTTCCGTCCCGTTCAATACTCGACGTCGTTCCCCACCCCGTCGCCCTGACGACGCCACCGACGTCGACGCCCTCCGTTCACCCTCTCCAGCCAGTACCGCCAGTGCTTGCGGAGCGACCTGCACAGCCCCTCGGCCCTCTGCTTTGCCAGGGGAAAGGAGAAATCCCCGGCGCTCCCCCATTGTCTGGCATTTTGCAACGCCAGCCCCGCGGAATGGCGGCCCCCTCGGATAGAGAACTGCGTAGAGGGCGGCCAGCCCCGTCTGGGCCCCCGGTTGCCATCCGCCCTGGGCCCAACCTTACCCCGCCATAGCCCGACTCTTTTACCCCCCAACCGCCTTGTTTTCCTACTCCCGTGTGCTGCAAAGGAGCACATGGCAAAGGCATGGTTATTGATTGGGGGCAGACGAAATTCCGATAAATTTGATGCTTCCGGATCAATAATAATTACAGTGTAAAAGGGAGTAGGAGGGAAAGCCTAGAGTGGAAGCCGAGACAAAGTTGTTTGCCCACTTAATTGCACCGAAACAAACTTTCGACGGCGGCAGAAATCAACCGATGTCACACAGCAACTAGAGAGGACCTGAGGAGAACAATGCGACGCCAGCGACACTTCTCCGCACAAACTTTGCAAAAGGAGGAGGAAGAGAAGGGGGAGGACCCATCGAGTTTGCCAAAAAAAATTCCCCAACTAATAGTAATAATACTCCCCCATGCAGCTGGGAGTCCAAAACTTGGGTCCTACCACCCCCCACCCAGCTCCCATCTCTCTAGTTTAATAACTGGTTTACTTGCGGGTACCTTGGGTGGAATATTAACTTGGGAACACAATATGCCCTAATGAAATGCATAGGAAACCAGTGCCGGGCTTATATTTCCTCCCGCCCAAAATACATGGATTTGGGAATTAAATTCAACCTCACCCTACCTCCCCCATCCTCCAGACTTAAAATCAACTGCCGGTTCATGTTAAGGTCTCTCCCGAGCGATTCATTGCAATTGCCCAAGGTACGCCATATTGTCACTTTCACATGAACTTGTACTGCATACTGTACGCCGAGTATTCAAACTTGTGCTGCTTTTAATAGAGAAAAGTTGTGATGGTTTGTTTCAATTCATTACGAACGCACTTTTGAAAAATCCAATTGCCATCATCATTGCTCAATCAAATTACACTGCGCATTGTTGCAACACTAGAGTCATATTCTCCAGTCAGCTGCCACGCATTCTGACCCTGCGCGTAGCAATAACGCACCATGAAAAAGCCTGCCCGAAGGCAAAACGTTAATGTTCCAGTCAAGCAACCAGCATCCCCCGCACTTCATCTTTCTCTCCCTCTGCACCCACCCATTCAGTTTACACACCCCTAGCTTAATTCTAACACTCACTCGCTCCAATTACGGCTCATTAAAATTCATTCCCGGCGTAAAGAGACATATCGACGGGGAAACAGGAAAAAGGAGGGAAAAAAAGAGGCGGGGCATCTGCTATACCGGGTTCATGGAAATTGCGTGGTGCTTACGTTAGGTGACTTACACCTAGCTCCAATTTACGACCAACACTCTTTAACTCCTCCACTTCCAGGATTAAGGCGGCCAACATGGCGGGGCCGTAAGACGTTCTTTATTATCCGGGTACCAGTACGCGATCCTGTGTTTCCTTCAGGGTTGGGGTGGTACTAAAACGGTTCCTGTTAAGTGACTGTACACATGCACGCAGTCTGCCAATAAAATGACTGTATAGTTATTTACTACTTCAAACGCCGAAAAAAACATAGGCATCAAAGCGATGTTCATACACCACTATTGATCATCCAGAAATTATGTGATCATCAGATAACTGCATAAACCTAAGCAATGTTCAATACACCTATACTATGGCCTAGAACCGTCCGATTCAATTTATCTATTGATTTACGTACCATTCAAGCTGACATGAATGGCAATACCAGCCGGGGAGCCGGTAGGTGGTTCACATTACATCACATGACCACATGTGACCCGGAATCTTGAGTGTGCTCTATCGACAAACGGGACCTAATTGGATGTAAGCGGATCACCTGAGCTTACGGATAACAACCGGTCTTCAGCTAATTCAAAATTGCGCAGTTTCTACGAAAGGGCTTCCTATAGGTTCAACTCCCCGCTGGCCACGTGGTCCAATCCTATATTGGTTGCCGCAGTTACCTCTGACGACAAGGCTGATTATGTTGGTGGTTTAATGTAAGTTACCTGATGATTCTTAACCATTTCTCCCGCATGTAGTCGATAGGTCCAGAAGTCCCAACCCGAAAGAGATAATTGGTCGCCTTATTGCTGGCCTATAGCAACCAAGGTGCCAACACAATTCTTTTAGTTAACAATACTATTTTTTCGTACAAATGTGTAGATATTGATGTACTATATCGCTAAAAAAAATGGAGACGATCGTGCATTAGTTTCAATGCAAAATCGTCTCCATCTTTTTGCGGGATACAGTACACTGCACGGTCTACGACAGGTCCTTAGAAAAATGAGGTACTGTACTGTACTACAGTAGAAGGAAACCATTCCCAAAAAAATATTTTTAGTTCAGTGCTATACTGGTGCGAATATAGCTTCGAAGGCATTTTAGTTGGATTGTTAGGCCGGTATTGAGTGTAACCAAGCAATCAACATCCAGATACCTGCTATGCCCAATTTTTTCAATACCCCCCACGTCTGTCACCAATCTGCCTGGTGTGAACAACTCTTCACACACACTCAACCACCCCATTATCACCCACAAATTTACCTCCCACCCTATATATCTAAACCCTATCTGTATTCGCCTGCCTCTCCCCCNCCCCCCCCCAATGCAAAACTCTCCCAGCTTGCGACTCGGCAGTGTCTTCCTTTGACACCGTCGCCCAAGTCCTCATCATAAATCATGCTTTGGGGACGATAATTTTCGCGCCGGAGGTCTCTCAGGGTCTCTCTCTCCCTTCCAGCCCATGCTAGGTACAGAAAGTGGGGCGCGCATAAGCACTACAGCCTGTCTCTCTCCCCACCGTACCTTGGACCCCGAGCCGTTCTGGAACAAAGCCCACACCTGTGTGTTCATTGCGTTTCCATGGAGACCCGGAGGCACCCCCCACGACCCACCCACACCTACCGTCACCCCCTATCCCCCCCAACTATACCTTTTCCAACCCACCCCACACAAACATTTCACCTGGCCATGAATTCACAACTTTTCCTGGGGACAAAAACAAATTGCAGAGGGGGGCAGCACCCCCGCTCCCTTCACCTATACCCCCCAGCACCTCTCTTATTTTCTTTCTTGCGAGAATGCGGTGCACTTACTTGCGGGAATAAAAATGTGGGAAGGATGATCAGACAGTCATTTACCACCCACTGGCAGTATAGCGTGCTAATAACATGGGCTCTACAGGGTGTTTATTAAGCGTGGTTCTCACGAGTGCGTTTTCTTTCCATTCGTCGCAGACTGACAAAAGTGACCACCTCGTTTTTCTGATACACGTAGAAAAAAAAACGCAATTTCCGTCACTATAAAAACCTGTTTAATAACGAGTAAAAAGACACGACGATTGTTCATCCTATTTTGGTACGACGCTCTTACCGTAAGGGGTGAAATTTTCGTCCCACTGCCAGTTACTGCTAACTTAGCAGTGCGACGAAAATTCGACCCGAGGTTTTTAAGAGAAGTTCCAGACAACACTATGACCCAATACAACAAGCACTCGAGCAAGGTGCTTTTTCTCCAACCTTCATCTTGCTATAGTGCTGTTGGGTGCCTACTGCCTAGACCCCGAAACTTTTTTTTTCTTCATATGCAATAGTGCCTTCAAGTTAGTAGCCTACACAATTCATGGCCTACGTTCTGATGTGAGCTAGTCGGAGTAGCCTCACATTTGAGATAAAGTGCTCTTTATAACATTGGCGCCACTGCTGGTCTACACGATATAAATCAGCTATAGTTAACGGACGTATTCATATCAGCAGCCTCTATGATTTGCCGATTTGGATCACTTAATCAGGTGGTTTACATTGTTATCTCTCAAGAAAGACGGCATTCGACTATCTCCTGGATGTCATTAGGGAGCCCGCCCGTCTCTGCTGCCGTTGGCTACTGCAGTCGGCGACCTTAGTACTGGAAGTGTGGGAGTCACTCACTGCTATAGTCACATGGTATAACTACGACAGACAGAAATTCATATGAGCGTATAATTATTTCTATCATGTGACCATCAATGGTGGCAACGTTACATTTCAAGCCAAAATGCCATGGACTTGGCACACGATGCATTGGATCGCTCTATGGGTTCTATACGTGTCAGGATATCAGTATTTACACCTCTGGTCCTAAACTCATTACCTCACGTTTGTAACGAGACCCGTCCATGAAATAACACCAGGAGTAATTTATGCTTCGAAAAAAATATTCGGCTGAAAGAATAACTTTCAAAATAAAATGAGTCAAGCTCACTATAGTAGACAGAATGAGTAAAACTTCCTTTCAAATAATCATGAAAGAGTATAACTGGTCACTCAAATAGACGGAGTCCAATTTAAAGGGGATGTTCGAGAGGTTAACTACTCGTATAATCAGATGACCACTTTGTTGCATAAACACGCGAAGTCCCTAAAGCGTCATCGTGGATAAGGCTTACGCGCAATCAGCAGTGCAGTCGTAATCAGATGTACACTTCAACGTGAAGTGGATACCCTCGGCAAGGCCTTACGAACTTACTTGGCAAAGAGAATATTTTTACTGGTCAGTACTGCAGTTATAAAAGTTTTTTAAAGCCGCGGTGCAAACACTTACAAGGACGTTTACCTTTTATTTCCACGCTGTAGTATTAAATAAACAAAACCTAGCCCAAGTAATGTCACATCACACTATTTTTAGGAAACAAAGCTCCTTAAATAAAAGTATATGGGGACACTTACACTGCTGTGAATTTTGAACTGAACAAGTGGTTTTAAAGTTATACCATCGACGCAACAATGCCATTTGAACTCCTCCATTCACGATTCATTGGTCTGCCTTGAACCCCTAAGTCAGTGTACATTGGGAAAAACTTACCCGAATCTGGCACAAAGTTCAACTTGCGCCTAACTTTTAAAATTCACAAATTAAGTAGTAAGTTGCACTCGACACTTCGAGTTACCGAAAATTTCATAGAAATTCGACTTAGGAAAGCATTTTACATTGTGACCAATCAATGCCCCAATTTTCTTCGGATGTTCGACTTATAGCAGTAGGCCACTACTGGACAGTACATATGAAACCTGTTTGGATGCACCTGAAACTTGTCCAATATTTACTTCCAGAGGTGAATATACAACGCATTTCTGTCGCATATCAGAACCTGTTTGTGCGTTGCTTTTTACCCCCTACAATAGTAGCTTCAAACTATGACCTCCCTTTTGTAGCTATCAACCAAAAGCATAGCGTGCCGGTGAATCTTCCCTAAATGTCCCTTTTTTATATGTATATATTGATTGCGGGGGAGTCCGTGTGGGGGAAGGACCAGTAGGGGATAAGGCCAATCAAATTGTGCGCAACCTTGTTTCACGTGCTTGGACTCCCCCCTTTTCGACCACCACTCCTTCGGATCACTTTCAAGTCTTCCAGAGCCAAGGGGTTAGTCGCCAACACTGCAGCACTGGTAAGCACTCGTATTTGTTTTTTTTAAAATCGTCATCAACCCACCTGCTAGTTCCCTCCGTAGCCTTTACCTGCCCCTGCCACCTATGCCCTCCCGTTGCACACCAGAGCCAGTACGGTTCCCTAACTTCCAGGATCTGAGAGACTACAGTCCCGGAAAAAAAGGGACCTTTCCCCCCCCCC